>MU188206.1:42588-58374 GCA_016904865.1 Pissodes strobi | reverse complement strand
GCCGATGAATTGGCAAGACAAGGCTCAATGAGCCACCTCGTCGGTCCAGAACCTGGTCTGGGCTTAAGTAAAAGGCAGATCTCTCAGGAACTAAATAACTGGGCCTGGAACAAGACAAAGCACAATTGGAGAGGAAAAGAAGGATGCAGACAAGCCAAGGAAATGATTCTAAATCCTGACGGATCCAGAGCAAGGCGACTGCTAAAAAAGAGCCGACAGGACATCAGGAACTTGGTAGGTATTCTGACTGGGTATGGAAGCCTAAACAGACATCTGCACCTTATCGGCGTGAGGGACAGCCCACTCTGCCTGAACTGCGGGACAGGGGAGGAGTCCTCATACCACTATATAGGAATTTGTGATAGGTGGTGTCGCCTAAGAAGGAAGATACTGGGAGCACCAACACTTGCTCGGGAAGATCTAAAGGATCTGGACCGGGAGGACGTCCTCACTTTTATCAAGGTGACGGGCCGTTTCAGTGCGGGCCGGGTGTTGGAAGTACCCAGGTAGGGGAGGACGGATCGGGGATGGTGAAAAGGGACTCATAGGCCTACTTACCGGGCTTCGGCCCCCCCACCCTTACTACTACTACTTCCGACAATATCCTTCTATGTTAGTGTCCTTCGGAAAGAACGAAGAGGATCACACATGTGCTTGCCTCAAATAAACGTAAATATTTAGTGTTACGTTGGTTTGTTTCGAAAAGTGTATTTGTTTGCTGTCTGAACTCACTCCCTAACTTGGATTTTTAACTGTTTTTGTTAGGCCAATTTTTCTTAAATTTTCCTTCCAAAGGGACTGTCTTGTTCAGCCTAGTCTTTTTTTCTAGTCGGAATCCATTGTGTTAAGCCGTCGTGTATGTTTCCTTCTGGGAGCCTAGAGAGCCGCCCGTGGGTCTCGATTGGTCGTTTCAACTGATTGAACCGTGTAGTTCAGATAAGGCAATTTATGTTTATATTTTAATTATCGCTTATTATTTATTTGCATACATATTTTTACATTTCTCTGAAAGGGCCAAAGTTTTTCCTTGTGCTTGATATATATTACCTTTTTCGATTTCACAGCTGTTTTAACATATTGTAATTATGATATTGCTAGAAGATATTACATCCCGTCCGGGCGGGCTCTGGAAGTGTTGTCTTTGGGAAGTGTAAATCGAACATGATCGGATTGTCGCGGCTAGCAACCATCCGAATGTTTTTGTGCTACCCTATAGAACTGGCCTTGCCGCGTCTACGTATGAGCCATCGCCGGCCGCGAAGATTCAGGAACTGTGGAATTGTCTGGATGCCCTGGTTGAGAATCATATAGAGTGGCCTCGCTTCTTCCCAAGTATTCGCGATAGACTTTAGATTGTCTATAGGGAATAGCGACGAGTTGTAGTTAGTTAATCATTGAGTGTTGATTTGTAAAGAGCTATTAGTTGTAAAGTTAAAAGAGTAGTTTAGTGTGCTTAATTGTATACAGTGGTAGAGAATAAAGAGAGTATTAATTTGAAATAGTAAAAGTTATAATTTTATCAGATTTCACGGGAAAAACGTAACATTTGGACCGGACCTTGAAGTATTCATCGAGGAGAGAAGAGCGTACAAGTACGTCAACAAGACCGTTTTGATTGGTAGATTCTGTGAACATTTTATAACGTTCTATGGTCAATACGAAGCAACAAACGGCAGAAATGGAGCAAATAAATAAATTGTTGGTCGATTTCATGGAAAATCTAAATGCTGAGAGGCAAACGGAGCAGGACCGGCTTCAGAAAATTTTACAAGATCAGGAAGACAAAAGGCAAGCAGAACAGGATCGGCTTCAGAAAATTTAACAAAACCAAGAAGATAAAAGGCAAAGAGAGCAGGGCGACCGGCTTCAGAAAATTTTACAAGATCAAGAAAATAAAAGGCAAGCGGAACGGAAGGAGGATGAACGTAGAAGGCAAGCTGAACAGGTCCAGCTTCAGAAAATTTTACAAGACCAGGAAGATAAAAGGCAAGCAGTACAGGACCGGCTTTAGAGAATTTTACAAGACAAAGAAGATAAAAGGCAAGCAGAACAGGACCAGCTTCAGAAATTGATGCTGGATGTAATTGTAGGCCAGCAAGGAAAATTGTAGAAAATTTTGGACGGGCAAAATAAGGAATTTGAAAAAGAAGTAAACAATATACAAAAGAAAGTTGGAACTGTACAAAAAGAAGTTGAGAATGTACAAAACGAAGTTGGAAATGTACAAAATGAAGTAGGAGACGTACAGAAAGAAATGAAGAATCTACAAGCAGAAGTTACCAGACTAAAAAATCAAGGATCCACCGAGAGGGTATTCGCCACAGGACATAATATCAAACCTCCAACGTGTGACGGGTAAACATCCTGAACAATGTACAGAAGGCAATTTGAAGCCGCTGCTATTGCCAATGGTTGGAATAACGAAGAAATGGCTACACCACTAGTGGTAGCGCTTCGTGGATCTGCCCTGGAACTGCTACAGACTATTCCCATCAGCCAGGAAATATGACATATACTTGTAGCCGCCCTGGAGAGACGATTTGCAGACCAACATAGAAGACAACTGTATCAGTCACAAGTAAAGTCCCGACAGAGGCCTGGTGAAAACCTGCAAGGGTTTGAGGTAGACGTTAGACGTCTCATTCAATTGACCTACCCGGGAGCCACAGAAGAATTTCAAGAGGAACTTGCTACCCAATATTTTGTTGATTGTATCAGAGATCCAGAAACTCAGAAAATGCTACGCCTAGCCAAATTTGATAACAGCAGTGAAGCTTTGGGTAGAGCCCTAGAACTCGAGGCGGCCGTTAACAACTCTAAGCCAAAAATCAGAGCCGTATCCATCCAGGAAGAAAAGCCAGCGAACAGCTGTGAATTAACTGATATGGGCGAAATTTTGAAGAAATTAACAGACATTTTTCGGGCCACGGGGAGATTCCGGGAGCCACTCGAAGATAGGCCACGTAACCGAAATACTTCGAATCAGTGCTATAGATGTGGCAGGACTGGGCATTTCGAAAGAATACAACTACGGTCTGGATCTCCATCCAGAGACGCTAGGGTCCCAAAGACAAATCAGGGAAACTTCAATTAGTCAACATTGCGGAGCGCGTGTTGGCTAAAGAAGATAAAGCCCCCAGGATCGTCTACATTCCACATTAGTGGATAAAATGCTTGATGATGGAATTATTAAAGAGTCATCAAGTTTATGGTCATCTCCTGTTGTCATAGTCATCAAGAAGGATGAGACTACCATATTCTGCGTGGTCTATAGAAGACTCAATGACGTCACCAAGAAGGACAGCTATCAACTTCCCAGAATTGACGACACGTTGACGACACTAGCAGGTTCTCATTGGTTCTCAACACTCGGTTTATAGAGCGGCTACTAGCAAGTAGGCCTTGACGAACAGGATAAGGAAAAAACTGCTTTCTCTACCGGAAGTGGTTTATATCAATTTAAAGCTATGCCCTTCGGACTATGCAATGCCCCCGCTACTTTTGAGAGTGTTATGGAAGTTGTTCCACGAGGCCTCACTTGTGAGACATGCCTGGTCTATCTTGATGATATAATGGTAATGGGGAAAACTTTTGAAGAACACCTACAAAACCTGCATGAAGTTTTTACTAGAATCAAGAATGCCCAGCTCTTACTGAATCCAAAGAAATGTTTTCCTTTCCAACAAAAAGTTGAATTTCTCGGGCATGTCGTGTCATCAGAGGAAATCACAAACCGATCAACGAGAGGTTACAGCAATCAAAGACTGGCCTCGTCGATAAACACGAACTGCGGAGCTTCCTTGGATTATGTACTTATTATAGAAGATTTGTCGAAGGATTTGCAAATATAGCTGCACCTCAACATAAGCTCACTGGAGAACGAGCAAATTATACCTGGAATCATAACTGTGATTCTGCGTTCAGGAAATTAAAACCGGCTCTATGATCTAGTCCAATATTGGGATATCCGGAACAAAAGGGTAAATTTGTATTGGACACAGACGCAAGCAGCACCAAAATCGGAGGAGTTTTAACGCAACTACAAGCAGGAGAAGAACGAGTTATCGAATACTACAGTCGAACACTTTCGAAGCCTGAACGTAACTACTGTGTAATCCGAAAAGAGCTTTTATCAATAGTACGGTCTGTTCAGCATTTCCATCAATATCTGTATGGACAAGAATTTCTGATAAGGACTGATCATGCAGCATTTAATTGGCGTTTGGATATGAAACAACCTGAAAGACAGGTAGCCAGATGGCTTGAAAAGTTGCAACAATATAACTTTAAGGTTAAGCACAGGGCAGGGAGATTGCATAATAATGCAGATGCTTTATCCAGAAGACCATGCGAGGATAATTGTAAGCATTGCCAAAGAATAGATCAACGAGAAAGAATTCCACCCATTAGGCAAATGAAATTTGAGGTTGATTAGCAGTGGACCACAGAGCAACTTAAAAAGGATCAGCTTGAGGATAGTGAAATAGCATTTTTGCTAAAAGCTAAAGAAGAAGATCAACTTTCTCATCATCTCTCTGGAGAGAGATTTCAACTAAAGGATTTGCTTTTAAAACTCTGTGGGCTCAGTGGAACTCCCCGGCGGTGGAAAATGGACTTCTTAAACGAGCCTGGGAAAACGCCGTTGAAAAAGTAGTGAAGACACAGTTAGTGGTACCAAGGAGGAAGATATCGGAAGTTCTGAAAAAAGTTCGTAATGGAAAGTCTGGTGCTCCTTTAGGAGTGAACAAAACGATTGACAAGATCCGCGAGAGATTACTGGGTCAACTACTGCCAGGATGTGAAATCGTGATGTCAGCAGTGCTCAACCTGTGCCACAAGTTAAAGACCCAAAACAAGGTCTAGGGGAAAGTGAAACAGTATAATGTGGGCCTACCGTTTGAACGTATTGCCATTGACGTAGCTGGCCCTTTTCCAGAAACAAATAATGGTAAAAAGTACATTTTAGTTGCAATTGACTACTTCAGTAAATGACCTGAAGTATTTGCGATCCCAAATCAAGAAGCTGTTACCATAGCAGAGGTCCTTGTGAATAACTTATTCAGCAGATTTGGCGTTCCGTTAGAGTTGCACTCAGATCAAGGACGCAACTTCGAAAGCAAGATTTTCCAGAAAGTCTGTCATTTACTCAACATCCATAAAACACGGACTACAGCCTTACATCCACCATCAGGCGGCATGGTTGAGAGGTTTAACAAGATCATTGAAGAACAATTGTCAAAGGTCGTAGATGAACATCAGAAAGATTGGTACCAATACATACCACTATTTTTGATGGCCTACAGATCAGCAGTCCATGACAGCGGCGTAGCCACGGGGGGGGGGGGGGGGTTATGGGGAATATATATCCCCCCCCCCATGGATAATGAATATTAGCATTTTAAAAGATGAGAACAATGCACGTTATTTTGTTTAACTTTTATAGATTAATTAAATATAATGATACAGAATAATAATGAAATAACATATGGATGAACCCCTGTAACATAAGGTGTGCGCTGCATGCGCGATCGTTTTCATAGTAACTGGATTGATTAATAAACTCAAATCATCTGATTCCTGATGTCAAAATGAAGAAATTAAAGGTTGTTTAAAGACATTAAATTTTATTTTAAATCCGGGACTGGATACAGCTTTTAAATAAATCACCAAGGCATTGAGAATACTTGTGACTATACCGATGGCCACAGCGGAAGCCGAAAGGAGCTTTTCAACTTTAAAGTTGATTTGAGGGCTGATTTGTTCGCAAATTATTTTGCTTCAGTATATGAACAACAGGGTAATGACTTTCCACATGTGGATATTTGTGTTCAGGGATCGACTGACCTGGGGTCGGTGAATCTGAGGATTTCAGATGTTGTGAAGAGGCCTGAAAGGGGCCAGGACCAGACGGCATTCCACCTACGGTCTTGAAAAATTGTGCTTTCTCTCTGGCGAGACCCTTGTGGTTACTTTTTAATCAGACTCTGGACTCCGGCACATTTCCGGAATGCTGGAAGTTATCCTTTATAACACCTATATACAAAAATATTGGAGAAAAAAATTTAGTAAGTAACTACAGGCCTATTACCAAACTATCTCTGATGCCCAACGTGTTTGAAGCTATGGTCACTGATCACTTTAAGTTCTCTTTTAAGGGCATTCTAACGTCCTATCAACACGGTTTTCTTGAGGGTCGCTCTGTGATGACTAATCTGATATGATATCACACATATCTTGTTAATAGCCTTGGAGGGGGGTTATATGGTTGATTCAATCTACACCGATTTCTCCAAGGCATTTGATCGGGTCAATTACAGTCTTTTGATGCACAAACTAAGGCTGTACGGCTTGCATGGAGATCTCTATAGCTGGATATGGTCATACCTGACAAACAGGAAACAACAAGTTACAATTGAGGGGACCATCTCTCATGTAATTGAGGTAACATCAGGAGTTCCTCAGGGAGCCCATATTGCACCCCTATTGTTTAATATTTTTATTAACGACGTTGTGAAATGCTTTCAATATTCTAAAGTATTGCTATACCCTGATGATCTTAAGATTTATCTGAGAGTAAAAAGTATGCATGATACATTCTTAATTCAGGAGGATGTAGATCGTTTTGCCGACTGGTGTGATGTGAATAGGCTCTCCTTAAATACAGCCAAATGTAAGTTCATTCAGTTTGGTAGGCTGGGGAACGCTATCGACTCTGCGTATTTCCTGGGTGGTACTGGAATTGGAAAGACTGATGTCATAAGGGATTTGGGTGTGCTGTTTGATGAGAGGTTAAGTTCGTTCCACATGTTAACCTGATTGAGAGTGCTCGGATTTATAAAAAGAAACACCCGTGATTTTACAATCACGTCAATAAAAACTCTTTATGTATCGTTGGTCAGATCTCACATTGAATGTAGTGTCACTATATGGAACCTTTACTATCAGGTTCACATACTTAGAATTGAAAAGGTTCAGAAAAAGTTTCTGAAATATATCGGCTTTAAACTAGGTATTCCTCTCTCTGATCTCTGCTACAATATGTTGGTCTTATCTAAGCATTCAGCCTCTACATGTGATACGAAGAAACTTCTATTTCACGCTCGCTCACGGACTCATTTATAATAGAGTCGATGCCCCTAAGATTTTGACATTGCTGAACTTTAATGTATCGTATCTGATTTTTAGGAATCCCAGACTTTTCAATGAAAACTTTCATAGAACAAACTATGGTCAGAGCTCGGTAGTCGATGGGCTGATGAGGGTAATCAATGAAATTAATATTGAAATCGATTTGTTTAATATAACTGAGAGTTCACTCAGGGCCAGATTGAGATATTCCAATTAGATCTTTTTATAATCTTTCTTTTATTTTTTTTCTGGTCTTTATTGTGTGTTACCTTATAATAGAAAGAAGTTGAAACGGACAAATTTATAATCTGTAATAACGACCGCCATCATGTTTATGTTTATATTGTTTGTGAATGCAATTGTTATTTTATAGTATTGTAAAATGTTGCATTATAGATGGTATGTAATAAACTTTGTATATTTGAATGAACAAGTCCCGTAAATAAAATAAAATAAAAAAATGAAATATATATTTAAGAAATTCAACGGGTAATGATGAACTAAATGCTTTAGCTATGATAAATTATTTGTTATTGAAAGATTTATTTCGGACAAAAACAGGCCAGTGGAATTTCACTTTAAAAAATAAGAAACGGCAAGGTCGAAGTGCTAACCACTGACAAAAATATGTACAATAACCCTTTTTTGCCATCAAACTTTTATATTTTTTGAACGTTTTTGAACTTCTCATGAACTTTTTTTACAACTTCATTGATTTGTAGTTACAATAAACTGTCTTAATGATTTACTCTTCTGGAATCGGTAAGTACCTACTTATTCATTTCTTTAAGTGCGCAACAATTGCCATTCAAGAAGGCGCCGAATCCTTGTTTTTTTAACTTTTGGGTAGAAATTGGGCGTGGCACCCCCAAAATTTTTAGCCTCCGGCGACGCGACGCTTGCGGCCAGCTTTTTATACCCACGAGCAGCCACTGATCGAATACTAAGTAGATACAATGGTAGAAAACACTGCACTACACATTCAGTGCACGCCTCTGGTTGATAATCATAATAATCAATACCTAATCATAATTTGATCAAATCATTTTATAAAGCTTTAAATTAGTCAATTGCGGGACAGTGAATTATTTAGCGCACACGCCCCTGTTCGATGTTAATAAAAAATGATCATTTATTTCAAAGCTTAAATAAATATTTTCCTTAATAATTAAAATTAGCTTATATACCAATAAATACAGGTTTATTAATTACCGACGTACGAAGCTGCATCAATGGAAAAATTATTTCAAAAAATTATTATTAAATAGTAAAGAAAACATTAAACAAACTGGGTTCTTCGGATGCGCATTTTGCTTTCGCAATGGAAACGTTATAATTTATAATGCCCAACCAACCAAATTCCGGGGTTTTCCCTCACAACACAATAAGGTCTTCAACGAAACACACATTAAACTTGAATTTTACGCACCTATTTACATTCGTATTGCACCTTAATTAACACGAAACAACTCAAAAACCTAAAAATAAACCGTCCGCGGGACGTGGACCGGCCGCCACACTTTTTGCAGCCACTACTTGTCTAACTTCAGAGTTATTCTGGTGCTTGGCGGTTATATTTATTACGATGCCCGATAAATTGCTAATTGAATTTATTTTCGGATATCATTCTTATACAGGGAGTTTCGTTTAAAGAAGTTATACCTTCGCAATGATATAATAAATATTATATTAAACAACTATTTTATTGTTACCTACTTTCTTTCATTCATCAATAATTTACGATTTTTTTTAAATATTTGAAAAGTGTGTGAAGCACCCTCTATTAACCCTTAAAAAATTATCAGCTATGGACCTAAAGCTGTTTAAACAAACAAATCAAAATCACAAAATTATATTTTATTATAACCTGCTTTTCAGCCATTCCTACCTACTTAGTTTAGTTTTGTGCCCGAAGACAACCATC
This sequence comes from Pissodes strobi, assembly GCA_016904865.1. Lineage (NCBI taxonomy): Eukaryota > Metazoa > Arthropoda > Insecta > Coleoptera > Curculionidae > Pissodes > Pissodes strobi. The sequence continues at coordinate 49,322 of MU188206.1, read as the reverse complement.
ACCCCACATTGGAAATAGTAATGGCCTTAAACAATAATAATTTAAATGAACTAAAGAGACAAGTAGTAAAATATAATTTTAAAAAGGCTAATTTTGATTTGCTCCATGATATGTTCTTGAATGTTGATTGGTCTGTAATGGAGAATTACAGTGATGTTAGCACTGTTGTAGACTTGTCGTATAGTATAATTAATGGTATTTTTGAAATATGTGTTCCTAAAGTTAATATTAGTAGTAGTAGATCATATCCTGTCTGGTTTAATCGAGAAATAATAAGGGATTTAAAAAGAAAGGACATCTTAGAAATAAAATTAAAAAGAAAGACGATGCACATTACTTGTTGCATGAACTTTGTAACCTGAGGTCTAGTATAAAACAAAAGATTAATCTGTCATATTGAAATTATATTTTGAAAGTACAACACTATTTGCTTCAAGATCCTCAATCATTCTGGAGTTATATTAATTCTAAAAAAGATTCGAATCATACTTATACGAACTAAGATGTTTCTTGATGGCGATGGCGCATTGTTTGATTCTGGAAAACAAATAAGTGATGCATTAGCCGAACATTTCAACAACGTATATTCGTCTGATTACGGTCCTAATGATGACCTTGTCGGAAACGTGTTTGCTCACCAGATTTCTATAGGCGCACTGACCGATATCGATGTTGTAGACGCGATCGGGGACCTGTAAGTGGGAAAAGCAATTGGTCCAGGGTCTGCCTTCCTTTGTAATTAAAGGGCTATTAGTATTAGACGTTTTTAAATATCTTCTTCGTGTAATTTTTAATCTTAGTTTAAAGACCGCTGTCTTTCCTGATAACTGGAAAATGGTAAATATTTGCCCTGTATATAAGAAGGGTCCTAAGGATAATATCGAGAACTACAGATTGCGATTCTCTCCGCTGAGACAAAGGCTTTTGAATCGGTCTTGTATAGGATGATGTATAGCTCCGTGGCTCCTCTGATGTCTGTTTTCCAGCATGGGTTTTTGAAAAATAGATCTACAGTGAGCAACTTGATATGCGTTGCAGATACCATCTCGGAGGTCTTGAATCGACGAAGTCAGGTAGATGTTATACTGACTTTGCTAAGGCCTTCGATGTGGGGTCGCATACCATATTGTTGCAAAAACTTGATAAACAATTTGGTTTTCATCAGAACTTACTTGGCCTCATGCCATCATACCTGGAGAACAGAGAACATACATCATCAGGTAGTAATAAGAGGCTATTGTTCGGACTATTTTCCCCAACATCGGGGGTCTCCCAGGGCTCCAACCTTGGCCCACTTCTGTTTCTTATGTTCATTAACGACATAACAAAAGTTACTGAAAAATCTAACTTAAAAATGAAACTTTTTGCTCCTGATGACCTAAAACTTTATAAGGAGATATCAACAACTTACGACTGTGTTGCTCTGCAACAGGGCGTAACTGAACTTGTAAATCGGTCCCTGAGCAATAAGTTGTATTTTAATATTAATAAATGTTCAATTGTAACATATGCATACACCCAAAAGAAACAGCCAGTTTATGTTTATTGTATGCGGAATGAGGGATTGGCCAGGGTTGAAGTATCTAATTAAGGATTTGGGGGTTACCTTCGACAGCTTATTTTATATGTAACGTTTGTGCGTTGTCATCTGTAGTTATTGTAGTCAAGTGTTGAATCCATTCTATGACTGTCACACATACATTGTGGAAAAAATACAGACCAAAGCTCTTCGCTATCTAAATTTTAAGGAAACTGGTACTTATGACTTTTTTTTATCACAAAAGATAGGCTGTTGGATCAATATGGTTTGCTTGCCGTCAAGGCAAATAGCTGATTTGTTATATCTCTGGAAAACAATAAGAGGTAATATTGACAATCCTGAGTTTTTAGAACATCTTACCTTTACCGTGCCTAAGTATAATACAAGAGCTTCAAGTACTTGCAAGATGTTCCCCATTTAAATTTTTGTATGAATTCATTTAAGTACAGAGCTTGTAAATTGCTTAACACCCTACCTGACTGTGATATATTTAGTATTAGTTTAAATGCTTTTAAAGCCATTCTTTATACAAATTGTAAATTTTAAATTATGTAATTTAGGCTAAAATGTTTAACTTAACCATATTTGCATCTCAGTGTACTTTGTAATTGGATGTTGTATCTGTTATGTACACTAGCGATCAAAAAAAAACTAGGACATTCAAGGTCATCTCATATAATTGAAGTTTGAATTAGGCATAATTTTTAAAGTGAAAACTTCTTTAGGCGCGTTTTGCAATTTTTTTTTGTGGGGGGTGAGACCGAGCCGTCACGTGTCACGCATCACGCGCCACGCGTCATGCTCGGATATGTAACGCAACGCTCCTTATACTGGCATGAGTGGCATGTTCCCGTATAGGTAGAGGGCCGACATTTTCAGGGGATGTAGCCGGGGTAAAAGCAAGATCCTGGACGAAAACGGAATTCGGTACCCCCCCACGTTTGGCCAGGGAGGAGAGAGAACGAAAAACTTAAATAATTAATTTCGGGAGAACGGGAAGCGGTACAGGGTCGAAATTTTTATGGTAGGTGCGCCCCATGGGGTTCTACCTTAGAGCATACGGGGGAACGGGGCTCTAATTTAAGGGGGGATTTAGGGGAAAACCCGTTTTTCGCCCGTATCTTTGCAACGAAGGCTCGGATCGAAATTGTGATAGGATGACCCCGCTTGTCGAAGTTTTCACTTCTATCGTGTGGTCTTAAACACACACAATTTTTTTTTTATTTATAACAATTATACCAGATAATTTGAAATGTATCACCTGTGTGTATGTTACATGTCACAGTGGCATTCGTAATTATTATAATTTCTTAAAATTTAAATACGATGCCTTGACTAACAGAAAATCAAAAGGCCATTTTGATTACGATAATCGCATCGCAAACGAATTAGAAATAGATAAAAATACACTTCTTCTGGCCAAAAAGAAAATACAAAGAGACGGTTCAATTAGATGGAAACAAGGTTCGGGATGAAGCAGAATATCTACTGAAGAAGATGATACTCGTTTAGTTAATTTTCTCAGAGAAAATCCATTTGTTACTGCAGTAAAAGCAAAAGTGGGGCTTTATTACGAAAAAAATATATTCGAACAATTTTCGACCAAGAAATGCAGATGACCTGACTGAAAAAATAACTAAAGCCTAGGAACAAATTTCTCCCGATTACACAGCGTCACTGCCCAGTCGTTTAAGAGAAGTGATGGAAAGAAATGGAGCAGCAACTAGTTACTAAAGTTTTTTTGAAGTGAAAACTTCTTTAGAGAAAGAAAAAACTTAAATAATTAATTTTGGGAGAACGGGAAGATGTACGGGGTCGAAATTTGTATGGTAGGTGTGCCCTATGGGAGCCCACCTTAGGCCATACAGGGGAGAACGGGGCTCTAATTTAAGGGGAAATTTTGGGGGGAAACCGTTTTTCGCCCGTATCTCTGCAACGAAGGCTGTGATCGAAATTCTGACAAACGATGTCCCCGCTAATTGAAGTTTTCACTTCTGTCGTGCGGTCTTAAGCACACACCAAAATCATTCTGCTTGTCCGGAACCTTGTTTCCATCTAATTGAACCGCCTCATTGTAATTTCCTTTTGGCCAGAAGAACTGTATTTTTGTCTATTTCTAACTTTTTTTCGATGAATTGTTGGCTATTGAAATGTTTATTAAATAAAATATACTCTACTTGTAGTTAAATATTTGTTTAAACAGATAAACATCTTTATGTTTTGAAAATTAGGTAAATTATTACTATATATATTTTTTTTGTAACTAGGAAACTAACGGTTTTCTTCACCATTTTACCACAGCTTATTGTGATGTCACTGTCACCTCAAAATGTTAAGCATTGTTCACCACCGTAATTTTTGACATTTCAATTTTGGAAATGACCTTGAATGTCCTAGTTTTTTTTGATCGCCAGTGTACATACAGTGACGGAAATAAAATTTCGTTCACTTATTTTTTCCCAATGTATATTGGCTTTTGTAGGGGAGACCGGGGCTAGTTGGCGCACCGGGTAAGTTGACGCACCCCAATCTTTTTCAAACCAAAACATCTGACAACACTGTAACCCCACATGTTCTTTAACCGCGATCGTTGCGCTCTCCCGAACGTCGTTTTCAGTTCGTCTCTATCATTCGTAAAGTGATGTTACAGAAATTCGTTTTTTTTGCTCTCATAAGTAAATATTTAGTACGTAAGGGATTTTATCATAAAACTTTTATTTTTAAAGATATAAAAATATTTTTTTTGAATTAGAACGCTCAAACCCTCTCCTATAAAATACGTTTATCAAATTTTCATTATATTGAAAAGTTTTTGTTCAATATGCACAAAAGCCCAAAATTGTACCCTGGGGTTAGTTGACGCAGTCCAGTCGGGGCTAGTTGACGCATAGGTTCTTATGTAAATTAACTTGTTAATACTATTATTTAACTAATTTTATCACTTTTTAACGATTTAGGAATAAGATGTTACTTACGTTTCAATATTTTTATTCAGAGTTAATGTTTTTATTTCATGTTTTAGTATTTTTTCTAAGAATTATTATTTTCGTTTTTTTTTGTTTTACGATTTACGTATCAGTATTTAATGAGAATTAATGTTTAATGTTTAATGTCACTTTTTTAGCACTTTTATGCCAATGTTTTGACGCTTTTAGTTCTAATGCTGTTATCTTTTCAAGGATTATTAATCCTGTATTTAGTTGTTAAGTAATTTTGTTCTGACGTTTTTACCTCTAGTTTTCATACTTTATTAAGGATTATTCATCATGTATTTAGTTACTAAGTATTTTTTGTTTATAAACTTGGAAATATACATATTTATAGCATTATTTGGTATTGCGCCAACTTACCCTGGGTACTGCGTCAACAAACCCCGAGCGGTTGGGTTAGTTTGGGTGCGTCTAGCACAGTGACAATTTTTTTTCAACATTTTTTTGTACCCAAAATAGGAAGTTTTGGATTAATTTTTTAATCACAATCGATAAACAAACCCTTGAGCTTCCCGGGAAAATTTCAAGCATAGGTCTAAATTGTTTAACTTTGTCCAGTCTCAAAAATGAAAAAAGTGCGTCAACTAGCCCCGGTCTCCCCTATACCTAGATCACCTGGAAATACACTTCACTTTTTAACAAATTGATATCGGTGTCATAAGATTTGAAACTTATATTATTTCATTTTAACAAAGCTTGCGAAGATGAATCAACTCGATAACGCGAGATGAATTTCTTTATTCGAAGAAGGTGTGTCTCTACGAAGAACAGCTGAGCAAGTTAGAAAACCTAGAAGCATTATACAAAGCTTCAGAACTAAATAGAAAAATTCAAAATAGAAGGACTGGGTGGCAAAAAAAAATTACACACGAAAATCAAGATAATGATATAATAGATTATTTGCAAAACAATCCATTTCAGACAGTAGTAGAAGCACATAACCATACTAATTTTTCTGGGACAGTAAAGAACGGCAAGAAATCGTATAAAGAAAAATTTGGGACTGAGAAACAAACGCCATTTTTGACCGATATGAATAAAGGACAAATAATAGGGTTTGCAGTGGAATATTTACCGCAAGGTATGAACTAAGGTAGTATTTACCGACGAGAAAATTTTTCAGTCTTATTATAGCAGGCAGATTTGAGTGTACAGGAGTACAGGCCGCCGAATACAAGAAAGATATACACAACATGTGAAAACAAGTGGAAGATTATCTGTTAATGTCGGGAAAATAACATTTCATTCTTACCTTGGCCCTCAAAAAGCCCTGATAGTGATATCAATCCAATTGAAAACGATGGGGATATATCGTGAAAGAAATCAACAGAAACAATGATTTCCGTCCAGAAAATAGTCATGATTTGTGGAATAGAATTGAAGAAACCTGGAATAATTACAATGTTCATCACGCCCAAATGCTGGTGACATCAATGCCCAGACGTTTAAACTTATTGGTGGCAAAAAAATTAACCCCTTTGTTTGAATAATCTGTTTTATAATTAATTTTGAAGTCGTTATTTTATATTATTATCCTGATTTTTTTTTGAAAATTTACTTTTACCACTTCCTGCCCTTTTATCCAATGATTCTGTATTTTCTCATTTAGTTTTGAGGTCTTGTATAGTGCCCAACTCCCTCAACTACCATTTGTATAGGAATACTTCCTTCTAATAAATAATTTTATATTATAACCTTTTCTCTGTTATTACTGAAGTAAGAAACGCAAGGTATAAAGGTGAGATTAAGGTAAAAAGCCCAGTTTACCAGAATATTCAAAAATTACATAAAATGTTAACCTCAGTGTACGAAATTTTATTTCCGTCACTGTACCTATTCCAAATAAGAAAATACTGATACGCCACTGGATTACAAAAGGTTAACGCTTAACGTTGTTATATGTGCCGTGGCTTAACATTGTTGCCATTCAGGGCCGGAATAAGTATATCTTTCCCTCTCCCATCCATTAGTCCTTTTCAATAAGCAATAACAGATCACCTTTCCAGAGGTTTTATGAATGAATTGGGTCTATTGTTTTTCTAGGTCAGAGGCGATCTCTGGTATTGAGTTTTTGGAGTCACCAATCAGATTCGAGAGACGCGCTGCGTTGAAAGCAAAACGTTTTTTTTTTACACAGAAATGCCATAGTTGACAGATGATACCTACGTCAAACTGGACATCAAAAGAGTAATTTTATGTCGATA
>MU188206.1:0-37588 GCA_016904865.1 Pissodes strobi | reverse complement strand
GATACCTACGTCAAACTGGACATCAAAAGAGTAATTTTATGTCGATATATTTACACGTTATTGTACTTCTACTTCTGCTTTTTGCGGACGACACCCTATACTATACGCATGACGATCGAAAACTCTGGGAATCGGCCAAGAGGGAATTGGCGGAAAGGACGCGAGAATACGTCAAAGAACACCCCATCAGCGAAGAACTCCAATCTTTTATCGAGGGATTGAAGCGACCGAGAAGAAGGAAAAGGCAAGACCATAACAATATGTACGCAATAAAAAATGGAGAGCTCGTTCCTCTTGCTAAGCTCGAAGAACAATTCAATACTAACTCGAATTTAGGCGACAATTTTACCGTGGTGCCCCTAATCATACCTATTCCGTTGGAGTATTCAATGACAATAAAGTACGTTAGCATTTGTACAACACGATCTATCATCCACGAGTTCAGAGCAAAGCACTTTTTGCTTGTACTGCGCTCATGGCTTAATCGGAACTAAATGAAGTTCTTCATTTCTACACCAGCTTAAATTTTTACGTTTGTGCTTCTGAAAGGTGTAGACACCGTATTACTCATTTATGGCTTGCAATTATCTTGATCTAGTAACTTAAGGTTAATTCATTTAATCTTATTTTAGGGACAGACAACCGGTCACCGAAGATGTTGGAGAGAGCTCGGAGAGGGCAATTTTGGGACGAGGCCAAGCTCTGCTCGCAGCTAAACAGAGACACGGAGAGGTCAAGAATGACGACGTATTATTGGATTCAAGAACCGAAGAGACCGTAGTTAACGACCTCGTAGAGGAAAAATTGAAGTCGACCAGCGATTCAACTCAACTCAATAAAGTGTTGGAAGACGTACAAAACTTGATAACTGCCCAAAAGAAGGGGAAAGGGTCTAGCAAGGAAGGTAAACATTAATATCATAGTATAAACAAACTAGTCAGTTCACTCAGCGGTAAATCCTTTGATGTAATTCAGCTACATACTTTTATATCACGTGATAACTGGAGATGAGCGATGCGCTGCGTAAGTGTCCTATCGATTCGCCTGGCTTCAGTCAGGCAGGCGTTTACCAGAGATGTATGCAGGAGATTGTATGGACTCGTACCGACAGACCTACTGGCTGGCGGCCGGGTGAAAAATCAAGTGAAACTGAGCAAAGTTGTAAAAAAATATTTTCATATGAGGAAATTGAAAAAAAAATGCTATCTCAGAATCTAACAAAAATTTAACAACATTGCAAATCGACCTTGAAAAGGTGTCAACAATGGCAACTTTTTTCCAGTTTAATTGTAGCTTTGACCGTTTCAAAGATAGCAATAATAGTGGAATTACCTAAAATGTATTTAAAAATATATAATAATATAATACTTCGGAACCTCATTTTTACTATATTTCTTTGGTTTCATGAGAGTGATTTTTCAAGGCCACAACACGACATGATTTATGTTTGCCTCTCGCGTTACGGAATTTTCGTATCATTGATTACTACCCCAAACTAACCAAATCTATCAGAATTGATTATACCGTGTCGGCACCGGCACCGGTTCAAATGACTACAATAAGTTGAGACTAAGTAAAACTAACCGAAAGTTGGTTCGACGACTAGCCCATACTAACCAAATCTATTAAAATTGAATATAACATATCGGAACCGGTTCAAATGACTAAGATAAGTTAAAACTAAGTGAAACTAACCGAAACTTGATTCGACGATTAACCAAAACTAACCAAATCTATTAAAATTGATTATAACGTATCGTAACTGATTCAAATGACTAAAATCAGTTGATACTAACTGAAACTAACCGAAACTTGATTGGACGACTAACCCAAACTAACAAAATCTATTAAAATTGATTACAACAAATCGGAACCGATTCAAATCATTGAAATAAGTTGAGACTAAATGAAACTAACCGAAAGTTGAATCGACGACTAACCCAAACTAATCAAATCTATTAAAATTGATCATAACGTATCAGAACCGCTTCAAACGACTGTAGTAAGTTGAGAATAAATGAAGCTAACCGAAAGTTGAATCGACCACTAACCCAAACTAACCAAATATATTAAAATTGATTATAACGTATGGGAACCGGTTGAAATTATTAAAATAAGTTTGAGACTAAGTGAAACTAACCGAAAGTTGAATCGACGACTAACCCAAGCTAACCAAATCTATTAAAATTGATTATAATGTATCGGAACAGATTCAAATAACTAAAATAAGTTGAAACTAAGTGTAACTAGGTGAAACTAACCGAAGTTTCTGTCCAGTCGTCTATGGCGTCTAAGTGTCGTTGTACGTGTAATTTGAGTCTTGTAATATTTTTGAGTGTTGAATATATGCAGATGTCGTCTGCATATATTGAAAGCTGTACGTGTGGGTGTCTGGGTACATCTGATGTGTATAGTGAATATAGTGTTGGGGAAAGCGGGGAGCCCTGGGGGACGCCCGCTTCCATGTGTCTAGTGGTTGATAGTTCTGTGTTTATTTGTGTGACGAATGCTCTTCGTTTTAAAAAAGAAGCAATGAGTTGTGTTAAGGGTAATGGCAGGTTGTGTTGTGTATGTAGTTTGTGAATGAGTCTCTCATGCCACACTTTATCGAAGGCTTTTTCGATGTCGAGGGCTACAACTGCGGTCGATGCCCGCCTTTGTAGTCCTCTAGTCGCATCTTCGACGAATCTGGCAAGCTGGAGTTCAGTGCTATGGTTTTTTCTAAACCCAAATTGTTCATTTGGGATTAGATTGTGTGCTGTAACGTGCGTGTTTAGTCTGTTTAGTATGAGGCGTTCTGTTAGCTTGCTCACGAAGGAGAGCAAACTAATAGGGCGCCAGTGTTGTGGGAATGTTAGATTCTTGCTTGGTTTTGGTATGAGTATAATCTTTGCTTTTTTCCAACAAGTTGGAAAGTGATTTAGTTGCAGTGTTTTGTTTATTATGTATGTTAGTTTTCGTATTGCCACGTCTGGTAGGTTTTTAATTGCTTTGTTTTGTATGTTGTCTAGACCTGGGGCCTTTTTGGGGTTGAGTTGCGCAATTAGTTGCACAACTTCTTGTATGTCCGTTTGTTGAGTTTCGTCTTCTGGGAGTTCGTTAATTTGTCTCGTGATTCTTCTATGACCTCTTCGTGATCAATATCCTGCGCTCCATCTCCCAAGGTGAACTGCGACTCCAGCGAGTCGGCAAAGGCCTCAGCCTTGTCTTCGCTAGAGTACGCCATTCCTCTCAAGCCATGGATCGCCGGATATATCATCTTGCCTTTATGCTGCATGGTTTTAGCTATTCTCCATAGAGAGTTGTTTTGTATGTTTAGTGTTGTCAGGTATTCCGTCCACTTGTTATTTTTGTTTTTGACGTCTGTTTTTATTGTGTTTGTTAGTCTGTTTCCTTGTCTGTTGAGTTCTGCGTTGCCTGTTAGTTTGGCTCGTCTTTTTAGTCTGTTTCTTAGTCGTATGTTTTGTTTTATGTTTTCGGGAAGTGTATATGGATTGCTTTGTCTTGTGTGTACTGGCTTCTTTGCTGTGTTTAGTGCTGTTTGTAACTCTTCGGTGAAGCTTATGACATGGTTGTCCAGCTCTGCCTTAGAGTTTATGTGCGGGATATGTTGTATGTTGTCTGTTAAGTGTTTTTTGAAGGTGTTCCATTGGATGAATGTTTGTGTATGTGCTCGTGCGTTCTCGTGTATGTTGTTTTTTGTAATGCCAATCGGAGAATGATCTGAGGCAGATAAATCCTCCAGATTGTCTATTACAACGTTGTGTGGGATGTTGTGTGTGATGGCGATATCTAATATGTCGACTGTTTCGCCGCGAAAGTGTGTGGGTTCAGTGGGAGCGAGTATTGAGTAATGTAGTGTTTCTGCGGTCCTGAGTAACATAGTACCATTTTGAGTCGTGGTTCTACATCCCCAGGACCTGTGTTTGGCGTTGAAGTCCCCGGCTGTTAGGACCGGGTGTGTGTAATTGAAAAGTTTCTCTATTTCTGTGTGAGTGAGTTTATTTTGTGGCGGTCTGTATACCGAGTGTATCACCCTATCTCCGTCAGTTAGACTGACTTTGACACTGGTTACCTCTAGTATCTCAGATTGTGGTGAGCGTATTGTGTCATGTGTGATGCTGTTTTTTATAAAAATGGCCGTACCGCCTCCCCTGCGAATTGTGTAGTTTTGAACGTGTAAATGCGTATGTGGGCGTAGGTAAGTTTCTTGCATGAGTGCTATGTCTATATTATTCTCAACCAGATATTCCGCGAATTCGTATCTCTTGGGATAGAGGGAATTCGCGTTCCAACTGATCAAGAATAAGTGCGTTGGTGTATTAGCCATTGAGATTAGCGAATAATCTCAATGTCGGATTGTTCTGAATTAATGTGGTGATAGTGTTGATTTTTGCCTTTATCTCCTCCTCGGACATAGTCAGCAGTGTAAAGATGTTGTTTTGAGCGTTGGTGTTTTTAGTGTTAGTGCCTGAGTTTGGTGTGGTATTTTGGGTGGTTGGTTTTGGTTTAGTTAGTTGTGCATAGCTGATGTCATTGCTCACCGGCCGTGTTTGTGTAATGGTTTGTTTTTGTTTATTTTGTTTATTATTTGGGTTTTTGGGGCATGCAGAGTAACTTGCTGGGCGTTCTCCTCCACAGTTGCAGCATTTAGGTGGGGTATTCATGGGCTTTTTACAGTGCCGGTAGTGATGTTTTCCTGCGCACTTGTGACAGACTGGTATTGCGTGGCAGTTTGTGACTGTGTGGCCAAATTGTTGGCATCTGTGGCACTGATTGAGCACACGATGCTTGCTGCCTCTCTAAATTTCGACTCCTACTGGCATGTAGTTAATCCGATTTTCATTGAGGATGTTCATGTCTGCTTGTGGTACTAGAACCTTGAGCATCTCTGTCATGATGTTTCTCCTGGAACCGGCTTTGAGCCAGAACATTTCGATGGGAGAGTAACCCTTGGCAATGAGGTCGTCCTTAATGTCCGACAATGGGATTTGACCGTCTAGTCCTTTTATTATGACATTTAATTTCCTATCTTCCGGTAGGAAATATGAGTGGTAGGAATATTTTTTGTTGTTTCAGTATGTTGTGATCCTTCTATGATCATTTGGGGTTGTGGGGGTAATTTGAATCCCCAGCTTGGAGTTTTTGATATCTCCAAAATCTATTTTGGAGTAAGTTAGATCTTGGTGTATTTTAACCCAGTTTTCTGGGCACCGAATTATGATGGGGACCACTTCTGATTTTTTGGGTGCAGTGGTGGGCTCTGCTGCTGGGGAGATTGGTGGGGGGGCTAGTCCCAGGTGTTTGTTCACTGACTCCTGTGTTGCCACATTTATCGTGTGTGGGATATTAGGCCTAGGGCTTGGGGTTTGGGTTATGGGGGGGCTAGTTGCATTAGGTCTTTTGAGGGGCGGGAATTCTCTGTCGATAGAAACTGGCATCTCTGAGTCTGAATTGGTTTCCATTTCATCCTCAATGGGGGGAGCTGCAGCTGGGGGGAGCTGCAGCTGTGGGGGTTGGCTGTGTTGTGTTAATGTGTGTGTGTGTTTTCGTTTGTTTTTTCCTGTTTTTGTTTTATTTCTGTCAATGTTTCCATCAGTACGTCGTGGTATTTGTCTTGGTTTGTTTGTACGTGTTTCATTGTTGCAGTTGCTTTTTCTAACTCGATTTTTAGTTGTGCTACTTGTTCTGTCAGTGTACTGTTTTCTTCTTGTAAGTCTTTGTTTTGAGACTCGAGTTTTCTTATGTATTTTTGTAGTTTCTCCATTTGTTCGTCGTTTGTTTGTCGGGTAATTTCTAAAGTTTTGTATTGTGTAGTGTGTTGTTTTGTTTGTGAATGTGAATGTGAAATACTTACTGCCTCCTGCCTGGGGTCACTATTTCTTCTATTTCTCCTTCTCTTCTCTTTTTCTAGTTCAGCTAGGGTGAACTCTTTTCCTCTGTTGTTATCCATTGTCTTCTTTGTCGTTGTTTTCGCTGTTGTTTCACTTTTTGTTGGTGTTGAAACCAACTTTCCGAGGTACATGCACCCTTGCGGGTACGACTTACTCGAAAAGTTGGGGTCCTTCACTACGACTAACGAATTTTCTTTCAGGTGGGATAATTCCCTAACGAATTTTCTTTAATAATAATTGCAGATGCAATGATGCACATTACATCTGCTGTCGTAGTGATGGATTACGCACTGGCACTCACTCTCGTTTTGTTTCGCTACGGAACGGTTATAAGCACGACTTGTCTACACGGCGGTCAACAAGCTATTTTACTAACGTTTGCCCCGATAATTTTTCGCTTTTATAGCAACTTTTTCGACTTGTTTGTTCCTAGAAAAATCTGGAATCTACACATCTGCGGCAATTAAAACACCTGCAACGGGTTATGACGCAAAGCACTTAAAATTTTCGCCGAGGACGGCTATTCGAGTGTTAACTTGTTTTGTAAAATCCAATCCCCCCCGTGTTTAAAATTTTTACATTCCAAACTTAATTTCGTCATTGAAATTAGCTCACACATGGTTTTTAAATTCCATTTGGTAATAAAAATTTGGAGGTCACAACTTTTCGCTTTTTGTTTCAATTGGCTTTGTTCTGGAAATTTTTCTTATTAGAAACGCCCCCTGACCAATGGTTTTCTTTTTCAAACAAAGTTTGGGGGAACCTGTTTTTTTTAAGCGTGTATCTTGCGTGCGATATTTCTTGAAGTTAGTTTTCTCTAGTTGCGTGATATCATGCAGTCGAAAAAAAATCTAAAGTATAAGTCATTCGCGTTTAAAATTGGATCTCGAATCTTGTGAAGTAAAACACCATGGCTTATATTTGAAATACATTCCAATGGTAAGTGATTTTATTTTAATCGAGCTGGTTAGGTGCTTTTGTCGTACGCTTTTATTAGGCAAAATGATTAACCCTTTGACGCGAGTCTGGCATTACTTCTTGAAAGGTAGAATTATTTTTTTTTAAATCTTGTTAAATAAAATAATTATTTTAATTGAACGTTCTCTTCCTTGATGATTTAATTCGAGCCTTAGTTGATTTTTGAAACAATTAAAAATAATTTTAAAGCAATTGTCGAAACAAATTTAACTAAATCAGGTGCTAGCCCTTGGTTAGCATCACAATATTCAGGGGAAAAATTACTAGGTACTAAAGTGGCCACTATTTTTAAGTTCCGTATTTTGCATCAAAGTGGCGCAATTAAAACGTAAATATAAATATTCTAAATTTCTTCGAAAATTGTTCGCGTAACATAAGCCAGGGCAAAAGAAGGCGCGAGCCATAATCTTTTGTACACTTTGCTATAATAAACCCAAAACCAACACACACTGTGTATCAGAATATTTATATATTTTATTATTTCTTAAACATCTCTCATATACCGCATACCCTTTGCGAAAAAAACGTGCTGTCGCTCCTCTAGCCAAAGGTCAAATTCCTTTTAGGCCAATTTCTCCTTTTGTATGCACAGATATTTGTAGAATATCTAGTGTACCTCTGTTACATTTGTTCACGCTTGAACAAATACCTCTTTTGGGCGTTTTTAACCCAATTATAAGACAATACAGAATCGTAGCGTCTTTTGTGAAGAAGTAAAACTTTAAAAATGGCGCCTGCAAATTGGCAGTAGAGAAAATCCATTCCAATACCAGCAGATGGAGTCCAATGTGTGAAATTAAATAGGCTATCCCTGGGGATGATACTAGTAGAGAAACTAGGAGATCAAGGTATTTGTAGAGTGAAAGAAAGTTGAAGTTTTAAAGGCAAAAGTTTCATTTTAAATTAACAAATCAAAACTTTTTAGTAGATATTTTAATTAAGCACCCTTTTGTATATTTATTTTTATGTGTGAAAGTATGAATGCACCAAGTAGTGTAGACATTGTATAAATTGTATATATATATTTTTTTTGTACTTAATGCAAGTTACAACTGCATCATTAAAGTACTTAGTTAACCTACCTACCTAGTTTCAATTCACTACGTATGTCTAAAACTCCCACCACCCTATCTTAATACAGTCCACTGAGTTTAATGTAGTTAATTATAAAGTTAATTGCTACCCCACCTTTGTCGTCAGAATAAATTAAAAAATTTATTTGTTTGTACCGACCGATGACGATGACTTTAACTGGGACGCCACTGATTAAATATGGAAATTAATTTCTTCATAAAAGATATCTTCCCATACTTAGTGCACACCCGCAAAGCTTAATGAAGATAACTAATGTACATACATACCTACTTTCGGAGTTATTTAAAGAAAAAAAATGTGCCTTACCTTTATAAGCACCAACTGAAGTGAAACTTATGAAAGAGATAATATTAGGAATTGAGTTTTTTATTTTTTCTACGCTTAACTTTGCCCCCGGTTTCGCCATTTTTTCAACTTTTTTTCGTCGAAATCCGAGTTTCTCTAACTTTTTTATTATTTTTTTCTTTATTTGGTTTCATAATACTTCTACAGTGTGTCCAAAAAAGTATGCAACATATGGGAAACTTTTTTATTATTGGTTTCTCAGAAAATTTTATTCTTGATAAAAGTTGGTGCTTGCCCTAAAACAGTAAGTGAGTATTTCAAATTTTCCGTACTGCTTTTAGTGCGGGCGCAATTGTCATTTTTCCGAAATCGCGGCAAGAGTAAAGTACCTTAATTTATAAAGATACAGCAAAATCTTATAAGGAAAAGTTCTTCCAAATTAAAAAAGTAATCTAAATATGAAATTTGAGTAAAGTACATCAACTTTTAATTTTTATTTTTTTTTTCTCGATTTTTACTTAAACGGTACGCCACTGGAGAATGTTTTGTTCTTTTGTTATTAGTATACTTGCCAAGTAACTTCAAAATTTATTTAAAATAGAAATTAGTTACATAGTTGCATAATGTGGCAGTTTTTTCAGAGATAATAGCCAGTTTAGGTATCAGTGTGTTGCAAACACATTTAAACACTTTTGATTCCAAATTTTTTCCACTCAAAATCATGAATAGACCCAACTCTTTTCATTTCATGTAAAATAACTAATAATTTATTTTTCTACAGTCGCGCGCAAAATAACTAAATACTAAATTCAAATGAAATCGCAAAATCGACGAATGCCGTGGATCCTTATTTTGCGCTCTAGCGCGAACATGGAAAAGGAAATTCTCACTTTTTCCGTCTAGTGTGCTGAATGGTCATGGAAACCGAAGATAAATAAATGACAGTCGTGCGTTTGTTACAGTTTGTTGCTGGCACTCCTGTTCAAAATATGCCCGAAGCCCGAACATAATATGTCAAAACTGACAGTCATTTGCAAATTTCAGAATAAGTATAGAGAAAAATGTGCATTTAATTTAGAAAAATGCGGCTGTAGAAAAAGTTCTGTGTGTTTTTCGAGCGCAAAGTAACATTGCCGTTTTCGAAAGATTACTGCGCTCCGCTACGCGTCGCGCAGTAAGATTCTTTCTCAAGCGGCGATCCGTTACTTTGCGCTCTAAATACACAAATAACTATTATCTTTTGCACCCGATGAGTAAAATATGCCCAAGTATCCTAAAAAGCCATATAAAATATTTGGTCTTGAAGAGGCCATGCATTTGGAATAAAAACAAATAAATAGCAATAATTTTACTTCGCTCTGACATATGAAATTAATTATTATTGAGTCAGTCATTCCAATTGTATTTTGTAGTAATTATTGTGGAGACAATTATTTTGGACCAAAATTGTTTAAATGTGTTTGCAACACACTGATACCTAAACTGGCTTTTATATCTGTAAAAACTGAAACATTATGCAACTATGTAACTAATGTCTACTTTAAATAAATTTTGAAGTTGCTTGGCAAGTACACTAATAACAAAAGAACAAAGCATTCACCGATGGCGTAACGTTTGAGAAAAAAAAGGGAAATTAAAAATTAATGTACTTAACTCAAATTTCATATTTAGATTACTTTTTTAATTTGGAAGAAGTTTTCCTTATAAGATTTTGCTGTATCTTTATAAATTAAGGTACTTTACTCTTGACGCGATTTCGGAAAAATGACATTTGCGTCCGCACTAAAAGCAGTACGTAAAATTTGAAATCCACGTTTACTGTTTTAGGGCAAGCACCAACTTTTATGAAGAATAAAATTTTCTGAGAATCCAATAATAAAGAAGTTTCCCATATGTTGCATACTTTTTTGGACACACTGTATTACCTTTCCGAACAATTTGTTTTTTAATTTATTTTTAATTTGGTTTTATAATACTTTTATTAACTTTCCGAACAATCTTTTATTTTTGTTTTTTTTTTATTATTTTTATATTTCTTATTTCGTTTTATAATACGTTTATTGAAATTTTTTTACGCTTTTTTAAATTTTTTCCCAATTTTTCAAAATTTTTAATTTTTTTTCATAAAGCATTTTTTTCTTCCCATTTTCGCAACCCCCGACCTCGTAGCTAAAATCCTTCGCCTTTTTTTCGCCAAAAACCGCGTTTCTCTAAATTTTTTTTATTATTTTTTTCCTTATTTCGTTTTATAATACTTTTATTAACTTTCAGAACAATTTTGTTAGTTTTTTATATTTTTCCCCATTTTTTCGAAATTTTTTGGGTATTCGGAGATGGCAGTGGCACACACACTAAAGGGAAATCCTATGGCGCTCGACGAGCTCCCCTCACTGATGACCCCGTTATCGCGTGTCAGATTTTCGATCCGAGGCCTCGTTGCAGAGATATTGGCAAAACACGTTTTTCCCCAAAATCCCCTATTAAATTAGAGCCCCGGGTCCCCGATATGGTCAAAGGTAGTCTCTCATGAGGCGCACCTACCGACCCAGTTGCTCTTGCCGTTCTCCCAAAATTAATTATTTCAGTTTTCCCTTCTCCCTACTCTCCTGGCCGAACTGGTTGGGTACGTGGTCCAGTTTTCGTCAAGGATCCTCATTTTACCCCGGCTACATGTCCTGAAAATGTCAGGCGCCTAGCTATACTGGGGCATGCTTGTTTCACTTTGATTTCCGTTTCATTGGATTTTCATTTTGTCGGTCTTACCCATTGATTTGTATAGGAGTGGATAAGCAATAAATAGACCAAACAGGGCAAATTTACGATCGCGAAATGTAAACAAAACGATTCCTATTTTGCCTTGCGCATTAGAGAATTAGTGGGCGCCATCTGTTGCAGTGTGAAGGTCATTAGGCAGGCCCGGACTCCAAAATTTGAACTCGTACTCTTGTGATTATGAACGAAAGTAATTATTTCACCAAATATTCGGTAGAGTAGTCTTGCCGATTGTGAAATGGGCCAGTTAGCATAGTGAAACAAACAATAAGGTATAAATAAGTAACACTTATAATAATTATACTTATTTGAAATAGGAAATCCTGGGTATTTTGCCTCTACTGCTACAAAACACAACCATACACTTTCGGGATTCTATTTTGGTAGCATCGTCCATTGTTTATGTGCGTATTGTTCAATTAAAACGAAAATCAAAATAGGGTACACACAAAGTACAAACGTGAACCACTAAACTAAAACTAATTAAGCAACTACAAACACTAGGTGCAAAGAAAGTCAATAAAAAGTAAAGTATTCGAATTATCAACACAAAACGCCGCGCCGTCAAAACGAAAACACGTCAAAGACAAAAGCCAAGTTCGGTCCTGATCGACGCCTGCTGAGACGGCAAGTGTTTTAGTGCGCATGACGAAAAGGGATCTTCTTTGCTTACGTTTTTGGATTTTGAGTCGATTTTGTTATGCGCAGAAACCCGTTTTTCGCCCATAGGTTGCCACTTTTGAATAGTGCAACAGGCGACTATTGCTTATCCACTCCTATACAAATCAATGGTCTTACCCTGGCTAAAGAAGTTTAACTTCAGAAACAGCGCCAGATTTAGCGGGAAAGTCGCTAAGTTGGCAACAATGAATTCAAGCAATACACAGTGACTTAAACTTAACCTTAAACAGTGACAGTCATAAAATATAAATGAGGGAAGGAGAGGATAGCTCCCAAGATGCATTCCGTTTATTATTGGTCGAAACAATTGGACGTTATTATAATTGCAATATGCACAAGAAGAAGGGGGATTCTTTGTGGTAATATGTTTTAAATGGTGGGCATTGGAATATATTCGCGACAAACACGTGCAAGCTGCTGTATATCCACTAAAATACGGCTCTTAAAATATTTCACTTCACACATGGCCTTCCGCTCGCTACGGGGGCGGAGGCTCAACAAACAGGAACTAACCAAAACAATCAAATCTAACATCTTTTCTAACAACGATTCACACAAACAATCATTTACAGGTAGTATTTGTACTTAAATCCTATCGGGCAGCAGCAGTGTGCTGCAAGTCAATCATCGCGAAGTCAACTGACGTATTCCAATCCCCGCCCAATTGTTTCGACCAATTGTAAACGGAATGCATCTTGGAAACTAGCCGCTAATAGGCAATGTTGCCAACTCTTAGTTCCCATTACTTTTAATTTAAAAGAGTATTATTAACCTCACGCATGGCCCTCCGTTCGCTTCGCTCGCTCCGCGGCGCAACCAAACAAAAGTAACCCAAATTAAAAAATAAATAAAAGTAAAAAATAAATTTGGAAGTAAATCAAACCCATTATTTTGTTACATTAAACATTTTTATATGATATAAAAGCTTGTCGTGAGATTTTCCTGTTTAAATTTCTCGCGACAAGCTTTTATATCATATAAAAATGTTTAATGTAACAAAATAATGGGTTTGATTTACTTCAAAATTTATTTTCTTCTTTTTGGTGCATTTAAATAAAAGCTTGTTTTTAAAAATTTATTTTTTACTTTTATTTATTTTTTACTTTTTAGTAGGTATTATGGTATAGCAAAATCACAAATTTAGTAAATATTATATTTTTATTTATGAAACTTAGATTCGTAGTATATAATAAAAGCCATTTTGAATCAGCCATTTGGAATTTTCAATATCTGATAAAAAAAAATTATATTCCTTGTCCCTAAAAACCCCCTAATACCAATTTTAAACCAAATCGGACATTCTTTAAGTAGTGCCTTCACCACTAACCTTTAAAGGGAGGTGGGAAGTGTAAGCAACCAGGGCCTATTTTCCAAGGAGTTGGGCCCTAGCAAATTTTCGGGCCCCAATATGACTTCGGCTCCCACTTGATTTTTTTTTTGTTTCGATTTTCGAACTGAAAATATTAATATCAAATATCAAAAACGCGTGTTTGTTTTGATTTTACAAAGTGAATTTATTTGTTTTTTTTTATGGAAAACTCTCTACTTTTGCTTATATTTTGAGCATAATGTATTAATGAGACCGTTTTTGGTGCCTGTGAGTGAAATTAGCTCTTGCTTGCTTACTACTATGTAAACAATGATTGTTTTTGGGGCTTTCTGAGCTATTTTGTTGTTTCCAGTGCCAGTTGTTACTAGTTTATATTGAGGATATCTGGACAATGTTCTGACTGTTCAGTTCCTTGCACTTTTAAGGATCCAAACCCTGGAGATGTGTTTGGTTTTCCGTGCCACTGGTGCAAAGTTATAAGGTGTAAAAAGTGCGCTAACATAGGTTCTAGTGAAGTTCGTGCTATTGCTGCTGTGAGCCGCTCTATACCATATATATGTAAAGTATATGCCCCTAAACTAAATAAGTTGTTTGAAGTTGAGGATCGTGTTACGTCATTGGAGCAACAATTGGAAGTTGTAAAAGCTGAGACCAAGAATGTTACAGTTCTCATGGAGAGCATAAAAACCCTCTGTTTAGATGTGAAAAGTATAAAAACATCCTTCCAAAGTTCTTTCGATGAGCTGAAATCAGAAATTGCCTCTATGAAAACTTCTATCACGGAGCATCAGCCCAATACATCATACAGGCATGGATTTCATTCTTACTGAGGTCAATGAGATAAACCTGAGAGCCAACAACATTATAGTCTACAATATACCGGAATCCAACTTGGAAAGAATTCAGGATGACCAGCAAAAGATGAATTATTTTTTGGAGGTGTTAAATAAGGAACCTGCCTCTCAGAAGATGCTCAAAGTTATTCGTTTGGGTAAGAAGAGAGAAAATGTTACTAGACTACTTAAGGTGGTTTTCACAGATTGTAAAACTGCCAAAGAAGTACTTTTAACAGGTAATAGGGTGACTAATGGTCATACTTATAAAATTAAAAATGATTTAACCCCCAAGCAGAGAGAATGTATTAAAAATGTTGTAACTAAATTGAATAGGAGGAAAGAGGCAGGTGAGATGAACATTGGTCTGAAATTTAGAAATAATGTGCCCTATATTGCTGATTCTGGTGCTGGAAATGGTGCAGGTGCAAAAAACAGAAACTGACCCCATTATAAGTTTTTTGTTATAATGTTGGCGGAATAAGAACTAGGATTAAAGATCTTCGCAAGGCAATTTTGTGTTCGGAATATGATGTTTTGGTTTTTGTAGAAAGTTGGCTCTCGGAGGAGTATTCTGATGCCGAGTTGGGAGTGAAGTCATTCAATCTATTTCGATGTGATTGGTCTAGCATTACCAGTAACAAGGGTCGTGGAGGAGGAATTTTAATTTACGTAAGAGACTTTGTCAGTGTTAGAAAGCTTAATCAGTTGAACAACTATTTTTACTGTGTAAATTAGGTGATAGTAACTTTGTTCTTGGTGGGGTATATATTCCATCAAACTCAGAGGTAAGTTTGTACGAGGGGCACTGCCACTCAGTTGACATCCTCAGGCAGGAGTATTCGGGCTGTGATTTTTACATCTTTGGTGATTTTAATGTACCCGAAGCCAGCTGGAGGAATGTTGACTCAGGGGTAGTTGTTTCATGCCCTTTGAATTCAGTAGGGCTGAGTTTAGGTCAATGCTTGGGTCAATGCTACTCCTACCTGATTTTTATCAACAAATAACAGTTCCTAATAATAAGCTAGTCTTTTTAGATCTGATCTTCTCTAATAAATCTGATCTTTTAGTTAAAGAGGCTGATTATCTTTTTAATGAATCGTTACATCATAAAGCATATTATTTTTCAATAGTTCCTCCTAGTGCAGGACTGCAGGCAGAGATAGCATAAAATGATTTTTATTATGATTTTAAAATGGCTGATTATTATGGTATTAATAATTATCTGGGTGCAATAAACTGGGATGCTTTATTGGTCTCAAATGATATCGATTTCATGATCTCTCAATTTTATCATATTTTGGGAATGGCCATAGCACTGTTTGTTCCTTTAAAAAGATATAAGACATGTCAGTTTCCTTCATGGTTTTCGGCTGAATTGAGATCATTGGCTATGTTAAAGAAAGGAGCTCATAAGAGTTACAGGAGCAATAATCAAGCGGCTGACTATTTAAATGTTTCTAATCTTAGGGCAAGATGTAACATACTGAGTGACATTTGTTATCAGAATCACCTTTTAAAGTTAGATCAGCAGCTTTATACTGACCCTAAAAGTTTTTGGTATAATTTGAACAATGACAGAGTCATAAATAAAATGCCTAATTTGATTAATTACAATGGTAATGAATTTTTAGGATGTGAAGAGATTGCTGAGGGTTTTGCTCAATTTTTTTCAACTGTATATGATCACAATAACCCGAATAATCTTTATGCTCATGATCAGACTAGGGTAAATAATGCAACCATTCCGAATATAAACTTGTCACTTGAATTAATGTTTGATAAAAAATTTCAAGTTAAAGCCAAGCTAAGTTCTGCTCCTGATGGTGTCCCCAATTATTTTTTGTCAAAATGTGTATGTACTCTTTCCTACCCCCTATTTATTATATTTAAAAGATCTTTAGATACAGCAGTTTTTCCAACTCTCTGGAGGCACAATTTTGTGGTACCAATATTTAAAGCTGGTAATAATTGTGAAATTGAGAAAAATTATAGAAGCGTGAGTATACAATCTGCAATCCCATAGCTTTTGGATAGTCTTATTTATGATCAGCTGTATTTTCATTGTAAGGAGTTATTGGTTGGAGAGCAACACGGGTTCACGTCTGGAAAATCAACATTGACAAATTTGCTGATATTTCAGCAGGGTTTGTTGAGTGCCATGGGGAAAAGGTGTCAGGTGGATGTCATCTACACTGACTTCTTCAAGGCTTTCGACAGAGTTAATCACAGCATAATGCTAAGAAAGCTGGCAATGTTTGGATTCTCTGAGAGATTAGTGGCATGGTTTGCTGATTTCTTATCTGGAAGGACCCAGCAGGTTCGCATAGGTAATGCAAGATCGGGTATTATTGGTGTCTGCTCTGGGGTTCCACAGGGCGGCCACTGTTCTCCATTGCTATTTAATATGTTTGTAAACGATATTGCCACCTGTTTTGAAATTAGTAACTTTTTGAAGTTTGCTGATGATGTGAAATTTTATAGACAAATTTCATCCACTCTAGACCAGGCTAGGATGCAGCAAGACTTAAATAAATTAAATGAGTGGTGTATTAATAACAATTTATTTTTAAATATTAACAAGTGTAATCTTTTAAGTTTCTGCAAGGGAAAGAAGAGGATTGAGTCAGCTTATGCTGTTCATGGACATGATATTCAATACTGCAGCCACCGATCTCCATATATGGATAAGCACAAAGCGATCCAAATCATACTGATTCATGCGCCTTCAGATGTAAACAAAAGAAGGTAATTCTGAGACTGCGCAGTTTCAATTAGCAGGTTATCGATCGATTCCACGTGCTTCATCACCGCATGGCCGCGAATAAGCGACAGGTCCGGATTTTAAGAATTTGGAAAAATATTTTTGCCGTTGTATATATTACCAAAAACTTAAAAGCAAGTTGATAGATGATATATTTAAGACAAAAATTGCAAGCCATTGGTTTTTAAATGAAATAGAATAGACCAACCGATAAAATATACAACTTTTGCTATTTTTTCAGAATCTTTTTGTTTTGGAGACAAAAAAAAATAAAAAGTATTTCTTTCCTCGTCCCTGGGTGACACAAAAACCGATTAAAAAATGTAAAAATATGACAGTAAGTATATAATTATGTTTAAGGAATAAACCTTCGATAAAAAATACTACCAAATATTTTGGTACCTACCTAATTTTTCCATTCTTTACTTGTGGCATGCATTTTTTTTGTTAAAAATATTAACTAGTTTGCACAAAATGATTTTATGACCAAGAAAATTTGAATGATTTATACTGTAAAATCTGGTGTAACACAGGCGCAGCACTGAAACTTGTAAATTTTCAAATATATATATTTTTTAAATCATCCCTTGATTCAAGAATATTAAAAAATGGAAGCACCTCCTAATAAAACCCTTTTTATATGCGTTTGCCTTAAATTTTACTTTCTCTTTAAGTTAATCTTGAATAGGTACTACTTTTAAAAGAGATTTGTAATGTTAAAGTATTTTGCATTCACACATTACATACCACAATCTGTAGGCAAGAATAACTTTAGGGCAAAGAAAGGTTTATTAAAACAAAACATCATGATATAAACGTTTTATTTACATTAACTTACATTAGGTAGTAATAGTAGTCTATTTGGAAAAAGCCAATAATACAAAATATGTAGGTAGTATACCAAGATACAAAATTCTTAAGACTATACACATGTCTAAATGCTCATGAAAACCTTAAAACATTTGAGAGTAATAATTAGGAAGATTCCTGAGAAATTAAACTGATTATTTTTTATTACAACAGTGAAAAAAAACGATAAGTATTTTTTTATTTCCACTAAATATGAATATTACGAGAGCTATGCCAGTTTTTCGTTTTGTATATATAAATATACTATGCATGGTGGGACATAATAATTCATGTGTATTGTGACGTCATAAGCACATTTCAAGGCGTATCTGCCTCATTTTTCGCCTTATGAAAAAAAGAAAAAACACGTGTCCACTTAGTTTTCATGGGCTATCAAAAAATTGATGAAACTTCCTCATTGGTCCGTATACCTGTTTCTGCTATTTTAATAGATTTTTTTAAAAATATTTTACAGACTGTTCTATAGGTTCAACATAGAAATAATCCGTGGGGGAAGCTTTAACATTTTTTCCCAATTTTTACTCCCTTCTTTTATTTTTTCTTTACCTTTACCGATAGAAAAGACATACAAATTGTACTTTACGTCACTCACTATACTTTTCTGTCCTAATTTTTTAAAAGAAGGGGATAAATATTGGAAAAAAAGTTAAAGCTCCCCCCACGGATCATTTCTATATTATTGAACCCATATATGTAGTATGTAAAACAATTTTTAAAAATGTTTTAAAATAGCAGAAACAAGTATGGGGAACAATTATCCATTTAAGGATCTAAAAAAAATGTTTAGAGCATCAAAGCTCCTCAACAAAGTAAATTAAAATCCATCCTACCTATAAGAAGACTCTTTTAATACAAAATGATAAAACTGAATAAACTCACTGCTATTTATGCATCGTGACAGTAAATAAACCCTTTTTAAGATATTATACCCATATTTTGTATGTAATGCTGCAGTTATCCTTAAAAGAAAATGATACTTACTTAAAATAAGAAATCCCTGGTATTCTACCCTTATTTTGGCAACACCAAATCAAACACCCTTGAGTATTTTCTTTGACCTTGGCAGTTGACGCCATTGTCTTTTAAGGTCTTTTGTCTTTAAATCATATTCCTAACGTCTACACCAACTTATACATTAACAAAATACACTAATAACGAACTATTATAATAATAAACTAAACTAGATGTCCAGGAGTAAATTAGTTATTTTCAACAGAAAACCATAATATAAACCACTCAGACGCACGTACGTACTTCAATAAGTGAACGAAACGAAACGCCGAAACCCATTACGGCAAACACAGAAAAAAGAATTATTTCAAGCGCAAGCAACAAGCAAGGTCAGAGAAATTTGATAATATTTTTGATTACCGAACTGTAAAAGCTTTATGAGCTGATTTCGTTCTGTCGCTTCTCGGTGTTTGTGCGCATGAGTAAAATTATCCTATTTTCAGTTCTGTCCGACGCAGAACCCGGTTTTTTCCCCATGATTGGTACGATTTTTCGACGCATGCAGACGGTTTGTGCTTATCCATATATGGAGATCGGTGACTGCAGCACAGTTAAGGACCTTGGGATATGGTTTGATGAACAATTAACTTTTAATACACACATTAATAATATCATCATGAAGTCATTCATGGTTCTTGGCTTTGTACTTCGCAAGTGCAGAGAGTTCTCCTTGGAGACCTGTAAAAGAGTTTATATTTCACTTGTTGCATCATTGCTTGATTATGATTCAATGATTTGGTCACCATTTTACATGAATAGCTGCTTAGCCTTGGAGCGTGTTCAGAACAAGTTTATCAGATTTTGTTTGTTTAAACTAAATATGAGAATTCCTGTTAAATATATATATGATGATGCTTTAGTGATGCTAGACCTAAAAACTTTAAAACAACGACGCTTACAATCTGATCTCATTTTTGTATTCAAGCTGATTAATGGTTATGTAATTTGTCCTGAACTTCTGAGCATGATTTCCTTTAATGTTCCACTTAGAAACCTAAGAAAAAATCGCTTATTTTCTCTGCCTTTTCATAGCACTAACTATGCAGCTCAGCTCACTCTCCCATTGTGAGGACTTTAAGATTCTTAAATTCTAGCAATGTTGAAATTTTGGGCATTACCTTATCTCAGTTTAGGCATCAAATTAGGGAAATTGTTTGATTTGTTTTTACTTAGTTTATGTTTTTATTTATCCTTTTGTAGTCTAATTAGTATGAATACAATATTTTATGGTGATATATAGTTAATTGAGTTAATTCTGTTATTATTAAATATAGTTTATTGTAGTGGTTGGGTTTAAAATATTGTATTGTATTATTATTTTTTGTAATGGGGTTAATCCCGGATATTAATAAATAAAAAATAAAATAAAATTAATTATAATGTAGTTTTTATTCAGATTTAAATTAAGGTTTTTTATTATTTATAAATTTGCACTAATTTTAATAAAAAATAATAGATTTTAGAAAAACTAGAAAAGAAACAGGAATAAGATTTTAAAAAATGTATTGAACCAAAGCATAAATTAGTAAAAAATAACAGAAGTACACTGAGGTTAACGTTAACACTTTTCTTCGAAAAAAGTTTGGATACATAAGAGTAAACACAGCCAGATTTGGAACTATACACCAGTAGCGGCTCGTGAGTTTATTGGCAAGTGGGTCAAATCTAGGTGGACAGAGGCGCATGCCAGAATAGCGCCGAAGTCGAAAACTTTCGTGGTGCCACGCCCAAACTGTTATTTTTTTTTTTTTTAGAAAAAAATAACCAAATGTATTTATAAGTAATGCTTATTGAAACTTACTGCAATGTCCTTGTGAGATTTGCTAGTGTCCTCATTATTACGAAAGTTTGTAGGTACCTGATCTGAACAAACTATAAGTAATTATAAATAAAACTAAAATACTTAATAATATTCCTAAGATAAGTCTCTCACCTCTTATGTAGTTATGTGTTTGTAAATCAAATGGATTCTTCATTCTTCTATCCATCTTTTTGGTGAAATGATCAATCACTAACCCATTTAAATTATAGATTTTTCAATACTTAACATTGCTAAAGTACTCAACCTTGACTTCCCCATTGTATTTCTTAAGAAAGTTTTAATTATTCTTTTTTAGGGTTGAAAAACACCGTTCACTTTCTACTGTTCTCATTGGAATAGTACATAAAATCTCTACTTGACTCATGACTATTATTCAGGCAACGTAACAACTAAATTTCATATAAGTTTTTGCAAACGCAATGCGTATGGCAATATCAGCCAATTAATATTAATTTTTCTTTGTCGAATCCCTAATTGCCGTAAAAAGCCATAAGGTAAATTTAAAATACGACCGGGCATCCGGCATCAACTGAACAAATTGGGGAGTTTTCGCAAGAAAATGCATCCGCAGTTTTAAAAAAATAATTATCAGCTAAATACAATTAAACTAAAATTAGGTTGGTAATTGACCAAATGACCTGCTGCTATACACTAACTACTCATATTTTCGCCTTTACTTTAACTTTGTAAAAAACTGAACTATGTAAGTGCCTGTTTTTTTTTTCGTCAAAATTGTTTCGCACACCCACTTACTTTGTTTGTATTTTGTTCTGCATTATTTTTAATAAAATGTTTTTTATCAGCCTACGTTTTGTCGAGTTGTTATTTTTGTTTAAGAAAGATTAGTTTTGTTTCGGAATTCAGATTATAAAGATGGCGAAACAGTATCCTGATTTTGTATCGAGGAAATGTATATTTTAAAAAATATTCTTATAATTATGTAGCTTTTTATGTTGCACATTTGGGCCCCACTTGTCATTGGGCCCTAGGCTCGGGCCTAATGGGCCTAGTGGTAAAACAGGCCCTGTAAGCAACACCACTGTCTTCTTAAGAATAAACAATGGCAACACCATAGTTTGTATTTTCATTTGAACTACAAACGGATCCCAAATTTGAAGCCAATTGGATATGTAGAAGTCAGCTAAAATTGACTTGCAACATTTAACCCAATATCGGCCATGTTGAATCCGCCATTTTGAATTTTCAAAATCTGATAGAAAATTCATATTCCTTGTCCCCAAAGACCCCCATATACCAATTTTAAACGAAATCGCACATTTAACATTTAAGTAGCGCCCCCTCCCCTACCCCCGAAAGGGGGGAGGTGTAAACTTAACAACATTATAATATTATATCGTCATCGGAACTATAAACGTGTACCAAATTTCAAGTCAATCGGACATTTAGAAGTAGTTCTAATTCAGCTTGCAAGATTTGATTACAGACAGACAGACCCATAGGTGAAAGTAAATAAAAGCTTGTAAAAAAAAACAAACATAATCTTACAAAAAGTCTTTTCACCGACGGGAATCGAACCCGGCCTATCGTATCGCAAACACGGAATGGTACCACTAAACCACCAGAGCCGTTAGAAGCAATTTGCTGAAACGTAAATACATGGGTAATTCGATACGTTTGGCCAACGTTGCCAATAAGTGGCAACGAACACTAGAACACACATTCAAAAATGTATTGCATATCTCTGTGATTTCTAATGTTTGAAATCTTAATGTAAAGAAAAAGTATTGTTTTTTTTCTATTGAAATATTACAGATTTTAACTTACTCTTTTTCACGTGAGCATATGCGATTATAACTAGTTGAATTTTATTGTTCCAGGCGCATTATGCAATGTCGCCGGTTATTGGGATAGCGAATCGGGTGGCGTCTCATTCCATATCAAGAAGTCAGAGTCCGGAGCCGAGATTAGTATGAGATCTATGGAACCACCGAGCGATGAGGGATTCATTGCGCAAGAGAAGTGGAACGTGTCGGCAAAGATTCCTTTCGCCCAGTCCGCGCAAGTTGTCATCACACTCACTGCGTACAAGGGCCGAAGAGTTGCCCTATTTTTGGGTAAGTATAGTGTAATCATTTGGACAATAAATCATGTGGGATATTTTCTGACTTAGGCGAGTGTCGAGTTTGCGATGGGAGCGAAACTATCACCGGGGACTGGTTGGTAGGAAGAACGTCGTCGAATTGCAAAGACCAGAAAGCTTCTCATTCGTTTGTCTCGGACGTGTTCAGAAAAAATAATGTCGAGGTCCTTCGGGAAGCTCATCTGAAGAAGTTATCCACCTTGTCGGCTGGTAGTAGTACGGAGATGTAAAGTAATTTATATTATATCATTATTTTTATGTACATTCTTAACAGAGAGTCTAAATAAAAATGGAGATACCTATAAAAATCCTAATTTAATCTTAATCTTATTGCTGTAATTACTAGTTTTTGACTATAATGAAAAGAAATGAATACATTAAATACAAATTTATTTACACAGCAATATTATAGATCTTCGATTTTTCTGCGCATGACCGCTAGAGCGGCCCTATGCCTGGTCGCGCCGACGCAGTTTTCCAAAATGCATTGGTACACCCCCGCGTCCACCATTCTGGCTCTTCTAATGCCCAACCTAAACTCCGTCCCGTTATGCGACGTAATCAACTTGTTTACGTCCTTTCTGTCGTCGGGATTTATTGCGGTTCCTTCCCATTGCCACGAAGCCTCGGGAAGCGGGTTAGAAAAAGCTCTTAGGGTGTAGGTGACGTCGTCCCCTTCTTTTATCACCATGTCCGTCATTTGGGCCTCGAGGATAACTGGCTTGGCTATAAAAAAAAGAGATGGTGATATAACGCAAGTATATAATCGAGAGAAATAATTTAGTTAGTTGCATTGGTTTCGTATCACGTCCGAAGGTCGAATTCGTTTGAGGGCTCGTGAATTAATTTATGTATGTTACGTTTGTATCGATTTAATTACTAAAACAAACGTTCAATATCAACTTATCAGCTTTATTCAGAAAGTACCTCTTTTTCATTCGAAATTTCCGCAATAGAGGCTCGTAATTGTACGTTTTAAATTAATTAAAAAACCCAGTTATACAAAAAGAAAAAGATTGTATTTAAAAAACACATATATTAAGTCAAATGTTCTTCCACAAAGCGCTAGCGCACGGTGGGCGTGACCTTGAAGTTCAAGTCAAGCCTTGAACTGTTGTAAACTGTCAAACTACAGGTGTTTTTCCTAATGAGCTTAAAAGAGGGAAAATTATCCCAATTTCAAAAAAAGGCAACCCCAGTAATACAGGAAACTACAAACCTTTATCTCTATTAAGTTTCAAAAACAAGACAATAATATATGTACAAGGGGTAGAATTGCTTTCGGTAACATAAATAAGGCTCTAGGTGAGCTTGAATGGTCTTATGATGCATCTATTGATTTAAATCAAAAATGTAAATTTTTCTTTGAAAACATTGCATGTGTAATTAGCAAAATAGCACCAAAAAAAGGGAAATAATCAAGTATTATTATAAAGAATGGTTTAATGAGAGGGTAAAAAATGTTATTATTGAGAGGGGTGGTAGTTATAAAAATTATATGGCACACAAAACTGAAGAAAATAGAAATATATATAAACAAAATAGAAACAGAGTATTAACAGTTATAAGAGAAGAGAAACAAAGTTTTTATCAAGCATAAATCCTAAAATAATGTGGGAAACTTTGGGAGACTTAATATCAGATAAAAAAAGGAAACACATTGACATGATAGAAGATAGAAGTAGATGGAGTTGTTTATGATTCTGTTGATACTATCTGTAGTAAATTAAACATAAACTTTGTAGAAAGTGTGAAAAAAGTTGTGGTTACTATCGATCACAGACATGTGGCACCTGTTATGTCTGATCTGAGTCAACACCACACTCTCCGTTTTTTCCAGCTAATTGATTGTGAACAATTGCAAGAAATCCTATTTAATCTACCTAATAAACCAAGCCCTGATGATATATCAGCAGAGTTCCTTAAAAATACATTTCCAAATATTAAAGATCCATTATTACATATCATAAATACTTCACTTGAAACTGGTAAGGTACCATCTTTGCTAAAAGTTTCAAATGTAATTCCCATTCAAAAAGTTAAGGGTTCCATTAAAGCAGAGGACTTTCGACCTATTAATGTTTTGTCAACTGTCGAAAAAATTTTGGAGAGGGTTGTATATAATCAACTTAACGAGTTTCTTACGGTAAATAATATTTTAATAGAAAATCAATCAGGGTTTAGGAAAAAACATATCTGTGAATCTGTGTTACAGCACATTCTCTATAAGTGGAAACATCTTTTAGATGATAATTATGCAATTGGAGCCGTTTTCTTGGATTTGAAACGTGCTTTTGAAACTATAGATAGAGTTTAGTTAATTTATAAATTGAAGAACTACGGTATAGTTGGGAGGGCACTGGACTGGTTGGTGAGTTACCTGGATCACAGAATGCAGGTGACGGAAATTAATGGACAACTGTCGTCGGAAATTTTGAATGATATTGGTGTGCCTCAGGGTAGTACCTTAGGTCCTTTATTGTTCATAGTTTTCATTAATGACATCACATTGGCATTTGAAAAATGTTCTCTGCATTTGTTTGCGGATGATACCCTTATACCCTGATGCGATTGACCTTGATTTGGGTCACTTGTTGGGTTGGTTTAGTGGTAACTCTCTAAAGTTAAATGCCGCAAAATCTAAATTTATGATTATTGGTAAGAAGAGAGTACATGGAGAAGACATTATGCGACACATTCAAATAAGTGTAGGTAATGAAAATATAGGAATGGTTTCTGAACATAAGTATCTTGGATTTATTATCGATAATACTTTATCATTTAATAATCACTTTGACTATATTATAGAAAAAATTACAAATAATATAAATTTTGTATCTAGGTTTACAACTACATTATCACAATGGACCAAGGTGACTATATACAACACATTAGTATTGCCTCAGTTGATTTTCAGCTCATCCATTCTATATTCGTGTAACAAAAATGAACTAAGTAGGCTTCAGAAACTGCAAAATCGGGCAATGAGAATTATACTCAAAGAGAGGCGAGATACTTCTATATTAAATATGTTAAAAAGGCTTAATTGGCTACCTGTG
Organism: Pissodes strobi; assembly: GCA_016904865.1. Lineage (NCBI taxonomy): Eukaryota > Metazoa > Arthropoda > Insecta > Coleoptera > Curculionidae > Pissodes > Pissodes strobi. The sequence continues at coordinate 12,093 of MU188206.1, read as the reverse complement.
GACAAATTTCTTATGTACCAAAATATGATTTTAATTTATAAAACTCAAAATGGTCTTAAAGCTTCTTATTTAACCAACAAATTACTAAATCACACAATAGGTCACTCCTATAACACTAGAAATAAAGAAAATTTTTATGTAGCAACTAAAAATAAAAAAAGCAGTGAAAATTCACTTTATCACAAGGGTTTATTAGAGTTTAATGTACTGCCCCATCATATTAAGCATGCAACTTCAATAAACCGATTTAAATATTTGCTAAGGCATGAACTTATGGGAGAATGACAGTAATGTAACTACGAGTATATGTGAACTATTAAGCTAAAATTGTATTAGGAATATTTAACTATTCTTAGCACTGTAATGATAATAATTAATAACTGTGAATTAATTTGCTACTGTCACTATAATTGTTAGTTTTGTATGTATTTAGGTACTTGTTTTGTATTATTAGTAAACTTATTTGTATACTGTTATGTATTAGCCAGGTGCTAAATAAAGGATTTATCCTCCTTCTCAAACATTTTTGAAAGAGCTCTGTATGACAGAATTTTTGATTTTTTAAAAACGCATGCTCTCCTTTCGGAACATCAATATGGCTTTGTGCCATTCAAGTCAACCGAGCTGTCTATATACACGGCAGCACGATACACCTAAACAAGGTATGTCAGCCGTTCAAAAAATTAAAAACGTGACATCAAGTGTGTTGCAGACTTTCCCTGTATTTTACATATAAATTCCACACGTGACGTAGTATACGAACTGTCATTTTTCGGAAGCTGACATACCGTGTTTAGGTGTATCGTGCACAGCAGTAGACCATATCATTGGACTGATATAAAGCGACCATAAAGTTGCTGGTCCTTATTTCGACCTGTCAAAAGCATTCGACATGATACATCATGGCCTGATGCTTGGAAAACTCAGCTCGGTTGGACTGAGGGGTACATGTCTGTCTCTGATAGACAGCTATTTGAAGGATAGAAAGCAAGTAATAAGCATCACTCAAGATGGTAAATACTATTTTGCTACAGCCGCGCGCAAAATAACTAAATATTAAAATGAAATCGCAAAATCGACGAATGCCGTGGATCCTTATTTTGCGCTCTAGCGCGAACATGGAAAAGGAAATTCTCACTTTTTCCGTCTAGTGTGCTGAATGGTCATGGAAATCGAAGATAAATAAATGACAGTCGTGCGATTGTTACAGTTTGTTGCTGACACTCCTGTTCTAAATATGCCCGAAGCCCGAACATAATATGTCAAAACTGACAGTCATTTGCAAATTTCAGAATAAGTATAGAGAAAAATGTGCACTTAATTTTAAAAAATGCGGCTGTAGAAAAAGTTCTGTGTGTTTTTCGAGCGCAAAGTAAGATTGGCGTTTTCGAAAGATTACTGCGCTCCGTTACGCGTCGCGCAGTAACATTCTTTCTCAAGCGGCAATCCGTTACTTTGCGCTCTAAATACACAAATAACTATTTTCATGACCAACAGCGGTGGAGCAGGGTGTTCCTCAGGGATCTATTTTGAGACCACTTCTCTTCGTACTGTACATGAATAGGCTCGCGGGAGATCTGTCGGAGGGCCCTGTGCGCCAGTATGCTGATGACACATCGGTTATATTGTCTAATACCTCTGTGGCTGGTCTCTCTGGTGCGTGTTCGGGTATAGTGGGTAAGATGAAAGATTGGTGTGTAAGTAACTCGCTGAAACTTAATACAGATAAAACTGGTGTCATGCAGTTTAGTAAAATTAAATCAAATGAGTCGGTATATGTCAAGGGAGAAAATAGAACCATTCCAATTGCAGAGTCCTTTAAGTTTCTTGGGGTACCTCTTGATCCATTGCTAAACTGGAATCAGCATTGTAAGATCCTTATTTCCCGTCTTACTAGTAACTGTGCTTTGGTACGCAGACTCAGGGATAATCTGTTGACTGAGAAAATTAAACTTTATTATGTGTCATCTATTCAGTCAATATTGAATTATGGTTTTGGAGGTCCTCTAGTGAAGCTTTGGGTGTTTTTAGGGCACAGAAGCGCATTATTCGATGTGTTTTTGGTCTCTCACCCAGAACTAGTTGTAGGCCATATTTTGTAAAACTGGGGGTCTTGACGGCGCCCATCATTATACTTCTTGGCATTGGTCCTGTTTGTCAGGAAGAAACCTGATCTTTTCCCGAGAAACGAACAACACTATGCAGAGCAGATGTCAATGATTACTAGGGGTCGTGGTGACCTGTGCATTCCTCTACATAATTCAGCTTGTTTTGAAAGAGGGCCACAGCTCAGTGCAATAAAAGCATACCGCTCGCTGCCAGAGTGCATTAGAAAGATAAGCAGTATCAAAATGTATCGAGGAGAAACAATAAAATATCTTCAAGATAAATGTTTCTATGAATTTAATAAGTGGTAAATATTGTAGTATAGTGCATTGATATTACCTGGTATATAGGTAATATTTGTAATTGTCTCTTTATAATCTTGTAGATACAATGTACGTATATGGTCAGATATGTCTTTTAATTCTTTGATAATTCGCAAAATGTCTTGTCTTATTGAAATTGTCTAATTCTCTGTCTGTTTTCATTTTCAAATTGTTTAAATTTTACCTTTTTATATTTTATGAATTCAATTTTAAATATATTTTATGTTTTAGTTTAATACAAAATTGTAGGTATCACAGCACCAAAATGGTGCACGATTTGACATTGCTTTGTGATTTTTAGATCATTTTGTTGACAATAAAGGATATATTATTATTATTATAATTATTATTATTATTATTATTATTTCTTTCTTTGTTTAGTCTCACATTTACATATGTGGTAAAAGGTAGTGAGGGCTTTCGCAAAACTCACACCTTGTTGACTTATTTTAGGATTTTCCTGACTATCCGACATGTTTCTAGGATCACTGATTTTTGCATGTCTGTTATTAGTTGATGTGGAAGATTATGTTTCGTGAATCCTGCGGGTAACTCCGGTGGTATGAGGCCTGTGACTGAGATGACTACGGGGAGGATGAGGACTTCTTCCATTTTCCACATTGATTTTATTTCTTCAGCTAGGTCCGTGTATTTTCGTATTTTCTCTGTTATTGTCTTCTGTATGTTGTGGTCCAGGGGGTGTGCAATATCTATTAACGTTGTGATTTTGTTAATTTTGTCTATTACTGTTATTATTATTATTATTATTATTATTATTATTAATAGCAGTAATGAGACTGTCAGACAATAGCGCAGAGGCAGGGACGGCCAGAGATCGCAGCCGCAGAGCCCAGTCAAGAATTATAAAGATTCATGGTTTTTTGGGAGCGCGGGAATTTGGATCGCTTTGAACTGAAGTGTAATGAACGCCGATTTACCCCATTCTTTTACTTACTGTGAATTCGGCCTTTTCTTCACCTTCTGTTCATTATCTGGTTTGCAGTACCAGTGTGTTGACACTCTATTTCGTCGTAAAATACCAGTACTTAATTCTATTCTCAAGGTATATTAAATATAATTAAATGAATGTAATGCCCCCCTTACGAGCCAACAGCTTCGGGTGGAAGAGCTTGTAAGTGTAAGGGCACTCTCTTGTCCTGGAATTAAGAAATAAACTCCGAAGGCCGATGAACCGATGAAACGGTCAATGGCATAGGATACAGGAGGCAATGGGAAACCACTGTATTAAAGATTACCACGATTCCCCATGTCATCATGACAATGACTGTTGAACTACAAACCGCTACTAATCATGGACATCGGATGCCAAGATTCGACAGGAGAGGACAACCACGTTCAAGCCAAGAGGCCTATCAGGTCGTTAACATGCCAAAACCTCTCGGAGAAAACAGTCGAACAAGAAGACCCAATATGAGAATTTGCACATGGAATGTCAAAAGCCTGTTTGCAGCTGGATAACTTGATAATGCGATAAAAGAAATGAAACGAATGAAAATAGATTTACTAGGAATCAGTGAATTAAGATGGCCTGAATCAGGAACCTGCAAAAAGGACAACACAGTGCTATGTTATTCCGGCAATGGCTTGGAAGATACACATCACAGAAATGGAGTAGGTATCCTGGTTACAGCAGAGCTGGATAAATATACGTGACCAACTTTGTACCAATCTCGGACAGAGCAATCTTAATCCAAATAAACACTCATCCATTTAAAACTAATGTACGAATAAAATATGACGATGAAATAGAGAACTTTTATGATCAAATTTTTGACATCTTACAGAAATTTAGGAAACACGAAATTACATACATTATAGGCGACTTCAACGCAAAGGTTGGAGAAGGTCCAAGAGGAGAAGCGGTGGGTCCATATATGGTCTTGGAAACTCTAATGAACGAGGACAACGACTGTTCGAGTTCTGTGAAGACAACGAAATGATAATTACAAACACCTGGTATAAACTACTCAAGAGACGTTTATACACTTGGAAGGCCCCCTTTGATGATGGCAATAACCCTGAGACTTCAAGAAACCAAATAGATTATATACTGGTGCACAAACGTTCTAGGAATGCTGTGACAAGGGTCACTACATATCCGGGAGCAGATATTGGATCAGACCATCAACCTCTTGTTGCGGATATTAAACTACGCTTAAAAAAATACCATCGACCAAAATTAAAAACAAATACTTTTAACTTCGTAAATATGGAAATGAAAGACAAAATAAAACAAGAATTTAATAACAAAATAAAGCTTATCGGCAAACAGCTAGAAGACCCAGAAGAACTGTGGTGCGAACTTAAGATCAAAGTCAAACACAAATAATGAATATAAAAAGGACTCAATCACAAAAAATAAATGGATGACAGAAGATATCTTAAAACTAATGGAACAGCTAAGACTAGCGAAAGCAAATGACGCAAAGTACAGGTATCTACTGAAAAAAATTAAAAAGGGAATCAAGATGGTCAAAGAGAGATGGATGAATGAAAAGTGCGAGGAAATGGAAAACATAATGTCCAAACATGATTTATTCAACATACATAAAAAGGTGAAAGAAATAAGCGGCATATTTAAAAAAAGAGTTCCCCCTGTACTAGTGGACAATAACAACAAGATCATCGTTGATGAAGAAGACATCAAAACAGAATGGCAAACATATATATCAGAGCTGTTTAATGACGATAGAGATAATGATATGGGACTATATCAACACTGCACAGAAGGTCAAGAAATCATGAGATCCGAAGTAGAACATGCTATAAAAAATGCAAAAGCCAGAAAGGCGCTAGGACCGGAGGAAACACCAACTGAGTTAATAAAACTAATAGATGAAGAAAATATAAAAATAATAGTTAAACTCTTCAATACAATATATAACACCGGAGTGATCCCCTCAGACTGGCTTAAATCCACATTTATTGCAATTCCTAAAAAACACAAAGCAAGAAAATGCTCAGAATACCGAGTGATTAGTCTAATGAGCCACACCCTCAAAATTTTCTTAAGAATAATACACAGCAGAATTAGACTCAAATGCGAAGAAAACATGGAAGAAACTCAGTTCGAACGTCCTATTACAGAAGTGCCGTGATCAAAGAAAGGACATTTTGGCATGCTTCGTGGATTTTGAAAATGCATTTGATAAAGTGCAACATACCAAATTAATAGAGATTAGCTACCCATACACCAGCGTTCATTACCGGCATTCATTCTTCTAGCGTTCTTTCCTTTCAAAATATTAAAAGAATAATAAAACTTTGATCGCCCCCTAACACAAATAATTTTCGTGCAATCTTTCCTCTCAATTTTTTCCCTCGTTCAGTCGTCTCATATTTTGCGGGGAATATAACCTGCTTAGAGGCCACTAAGGTAAAAATCATATTCTCCAGTTATTTCTATCCAACCAAAGCGCCTGTGAAAGGAAAGAGTGTTGGTTAGTGGACAAATTAATCATCTGGAAGGACACTGTTCCTCTCAATTATTACTCATTAACTCGCGTTCTTTCCTGCGAGATTCGACATTCCCATGGGAAAGAACGCTGGTGTATGGGTATCAGTCTTGTCGGGCTTGAACGTCGGTATATCGTGGCAAAAAAGATGGTATGCGAATCTATCATCTTATTACTCATTAACTGGCGTTCTTTCCCGCGAGATTCTACAAAGAATGCTGATCTATGGGTAGCTTATGTGTATCAATCTTGTCGGGCTTGAACGTCGGTGTATCGTGACAAGAAAGATGGTATGCGGATCTATCATCTTATTTACTCATTAACTGACGTTCTTTCCCGCGAGATTCTACATTCCCGCAGGAAAGAATGCTGGTCCATGGGTAGCTATTCTGAAAAAGACGGGAATCGATGATAGAGATATTCGTATCATTAAGAATTTGTACTGGAAACAAACCGCTAACGTTAAGATTGGAAATAGTCTTACTAACGAAATATCCATACAACGAGGAGTTAGACAGGTTTGTATTTTATCCCCAACTCTGTTCAATTTATATTCTGATCTTTTATTTAAGACAGCACTTGAGGATCAACCTCATGGAGTAAAAATAAATGGTGAATTACTTAATGTAATTAGATATGCGGATGACACAGTAATCCTGGCGGACAACATCGAAGGTCTCCAAATACTGCTGAATCGAATCCACGAAGTAGGGGAAGGAATGGGCATCAAAATAAATGAAAATAAAACCAAATTTTTGGTCTGTAATCGTAACCCTCACCCAGATGCGAAACTGGAGTTGCATGGAGTTGAGGTTGAAAGGGTCCACAAATTTACATACTTAGGAACTATCATAACAGACCAACTAGATTCAGACAAAGAAATAAGACGCAGAATTGCAATGGCCAAAACAACCTTTCTAAAAATGAAATCGTTTCTTTGCAACCACCATCTAAATTTATAAATTAGACAACGGATGGTCAAGTGCTATGTCTGGCCTGTACTGTTGTATGGAGTGGAGGTGTGGACGATTAAGATATCAACAACTAATCGCATAGAGGCGCTGGAAATGTGGATACATAGGCGAATGTTAAAAATATCGTGGAAAGCACATATTACAAATGAAGAAGTGCTGAAGAGAGTCAACAAGGACAGGGAACTATTCGCGACTATCAAACGTAGAAAAATTACTTATTTGGGTCATATATTGAGAGGTGATCGATAGCGTATTTTACAACTCATCCTCAAGGGAAAAATAGAAGGTCGACGGGGTGTAGGCCGTAAACAGATGTCTTGGCTGAGAAACATCCGAGCCTGGACAGACATACAAAATGCAGGTCAACTTTTCCACATGGCAGAAGATCGAGAAGCCTTTGCTATGATCGCCAACGTCGGATAACTCTGATATCGCACATAAAAAAGAAGAAGAAGACTGTAAGCCACATCAGTTTTTTTTTAAATTAATAAAACAATTGAAAGGGAGCATTTTAATAGTGGGTAAATTTATTCGCTTATTTTTTAATATGACCCCGTATCTACAGCGCCAGACAATCAGTCCTTGCACATGAAAAGAAAATGACACTGGTATTATTATTTAGACACTGTGCATTTTTCCAGTGTATCAACTTTCCTAGGATATTTTATTTTACTAGCCAGCCAGACAATTATGGATTAATAAAATTAAATTCAATTAGCATGATCTTTTCCACAGTGAATTAACTAAATAAAATACGGAGTATGCTAGCACTAATTATTTTAATGGGATACTCATTTAATTATCGAATACATACAGCAATAACTGTTTCCAAATATACAGCCACTCGCCGCCTTATGATTTAAAACTAAACCTACTACCTAACGCTAGCACTGAAATGGTTTACTGAAATACTCATGAAATTCTTGCAGACATACAACAATAAATGTTTCAAAATATACAAGCACTCTACACATTATGATTTAAAACTACAAAACTAAACTTACTATCTAACGCTTAATGTTAACCCGGAACCTGCCATCGTAGCTGCTCTTGCTCCTGTTTGACCATCTTCTCCCTCGACGGATAACGAATTTTCAACCACGTTTCTTTACTTTACTTTTCGAACCCACCACATGAATTTACTGAATTATTTCCACGAGCCTTTAAACTGTGAGGCACTAATTTCGGTTTGGTCAATACTGTGACCATCGTAACAGACTTTAAAAAAATCAAAGTTATATTATAAATTTCTCGGGCCCCAATCGGGCATAAGGACTAGCTGCAAGTAAAGATTATGTTAAGACCGATTTTTCTCCGATAATTTCACGATTTTATAGCAGCTTTTTGACGCATCTGTTCTCCAGAAAAATCTGGAATCTGTACATCTGCACCAAGAAAACACGCGCAATGACGCAACATTCTCCAATTTTCGACGAAAACCACTAGTCGAGTTTTAACTGGTTTTTTTACATTGCAATCCCCCAATTTTCAAAATTTTCCATGCCCAGCTTAAGTACGGAAATTAGCTCACACATGTGCAGGTTTAAAGTCCAAGCGGTTACTTGAACCTTTTAAAGTCATGACTTTTTTGTCTTTCGTTTTAATTTGCTGGGCTCTGGAAATTTTTACTGTTACACGCCCCCTGGCCAATAGTGTTCTTTTAGAACAAAGTTTGGGGGACCTGGGTTTTTGAGGCTTGCGTTTAGTGTTAGCTATTGCTTGAAATTAGTTTTCTCTAGTTGCGTGATGCAGTCGAATAAAAATCTAAAGTATAAGTCACCGCGTTTTAAAATCGGATCCCGAATCGTGTGAAGTTAAACACCATGCCGTTTATTGAAATATATTTTAATGGTAAGTGGTTTTATTTTTAATTGAATGGTGCTAGGTGCTTTTGTTGTACACTTCTATTAAGTAAAATGATTAACCCTTTTTTCGCGATTCCGGCATTACTTCGTGAAAGTTAAACTTCAACTCGTTTTTAATTCTGGTTAATAAAATAAACTTATTATTTTATTTGAACGCTTTCTCCCTGGGTTTTTCGAGACTTCATTTAATTTTTGAACAATTAAAATTAAATTAACATTTTTATTTATTTTTGTTTTAAACAAATTGTTAAAACATTTCTGAAAATAAATCAGGTGCTGGCCCGGGTCGCTACAGAAGCAGATGCATTCTCGAATCCATCAGAATAATCGGAGCAATTAAAAGAGTAATGTTAACTTAACGCATAACCCTCCGCTCGCTTCGCTCGCTCCAGGGCGCAAACACACAACACTGACTCAAACTAACCCAAATTTACGAAAAGAAGCAACCTTGAAAAAATTAAAAAACATCTCTCGCCACCGACGGGAATCGAATCCGGACCGTCCTTATCACCAGTACAGAATCTGACCTCTGCACCACGAGATCTCTTCAAAGCAATTCACTGGCCCGCAAAAACATGGGTAATTCTGATGAATGGACGTGCACATGCTTGTTTTGATTGGTCCAAAAATACATCATGCTTCAATTCAGGGTGATCCAAATTCTAGCTTGTGGTAGCAGCGAGGACGGAGACTGACTGTACCAATGATAAGACACTCCTATATGTAAATAAATAGTGTGACAGAAACATCTCGTGTTTTTAAAATAAATTATTTCAAAAATCGTGGCTTTAATTTTTTTATTTGCCGGTTTTTGCAAATTATTAAAATTACCGTAATTGGACCTCAATTATCGTACATGTACGGTAATTACCGTACGGATGAAAACACTGCTACCAACTTACCGAGAGCTATCGCCATGGTAGCGCCACTCACGAGTGTTAACCAAGCTACTACATATATAGGAGTCCATACACCTGCGTACCCTTAGCTAAAGCTTTACATAAACTATAATTAACAATACACTTTATGTCATCATCATCAACCAGCCCTTAAAACGTCCACTGCTGGACATAGGCCTCTCTCATGGCAATTATATCCTGACCTGCCTGGATCCAGTTGTTTAAGATTCTTTTCAGGTCATCGGTCCAACGTGTAGGTGGTCTTCCTCTGTTTCGTTTATCGGTGCGAGGCCTCCATTCCAACAATCTCTTTGTCCACCTGTCGTCGCTCATTCCTGGCCACGTGCCCTGCCCAATTCCACTTTAATGTGGTTATTCGCTCGACGATGTCTTTCACGCCGATCATTTGCCGCAGGTCCTGGTTTGTGACGTGGTCTCTCTCAAACTCAATCCAATCATTGACCTTTCCATTTTGCGTTGTGCTACTTTGAGTTTTTTCGCGGATGTCATCGTTAAGGTAAGTGTTTCTGCGCCGTATGTGAGCACTGGCAGAACGCATTGGTCGAACACTTTTCTTTTCTGGCAGGTGAAGGGTTCGCTCTTGAAGACATGTTTTAACTTTCCATAGGCCGCCCATACTAGGCTGATCCCTCTGTGCAGCTCGCATGTTTTATTGTCTCTAGGTATTCTTACCTTGTGGCCCAGGTACGTATATTTTTCGACCCATTCAACTTCGGTGTTATCGATGTTTATACCTTCGCTCATGACGAGATTTGTCGTGATCCTCGTTTAGGAAAAGTTCATTTTCAGACCAACCCCAGGAGCATGCCTCCTCCAATTCGTATATGAGCATTTGTCTCGCCTCTCCCAAATCGTCAGTTATTAGGACTATGTAGTCCGCGAAGCGGAAGTATCCGACCATCTATGTTTATTCCCCTTGTATCCCAGTGAAGTTTTTTGAAGGAATGCTCTGAAACGGTGATAAATAATTTAGCAAACATGGTGTCTTGCTTGTCTCACACCTCTTCCAATTCCAATGGGGTTGCTGGCTTCATGTAGTCTAACTGACATAGTAGCGTTTCTGTATATATGATAATAGATGAGTCTTGAATATCTGTAATCTACTCGACATTCTTTCAGGGCGTTTAGTATAGCTTTCCTCCCAATGGTGCCAAAAGGTTTGTGAAAGTCTATAAACAGGAGAACTAGTGGTCTATTGTATTCGATAGTTGTTTCAATGAGGGTCTTAATGCTTTGTAGGTGATCATTTGTCCCAAAGCCCGGTCGGAAGCCTGCTTGTTCTCTTGGCTGGTAATGCTCGAGTTTATTTTCTAGTCTTGATGTTATGACCCTTGTAAACAATTTGTGTAGATGGCTGAGGAGAGTTATTGGACGGTAATTTTCCAGGTTCATTTTGTCTCCCTTTGTATGGAGTAATGGCGGTCCCTTCGTGCCACTGATCCGGGACGGGAAAATCAACCAAACTACGAGGAAGGAAATATCTAAAGCAATAAGAAGGGACATTAGAAACTACCACGGTAGGAAAACCCGAGAAAGAATAGAGAAGAATGGCAACATCACCTTGGTACATGCCATTTTAGCATGAGACCCATGTAACAGAAAGAAGTCAAATAAAGTCAGTTAAGCCACCCTTAATCTCGCATGATTGTCGAACGACCTCGACCAGCGCCTTTATCGAGCTGTTAGAGGAATAAACTGAAACAAGCTAGTCATATACGTAATTTCAGTCACTGGATCGTATCGTATTCTACACCGCTATCAAGAAAACATTTAAGTATATAGCAGTGCACTTCAATTAAATCATTTACCTTGCGAATAATTTCCTTTTTCGGCGGTAATATACCTTAAAAGAATTGTTGGTTGCCTACGGACGAGTGTAATATAATCGTTGTTAATGCACTTCGGAACGTTTAATGAAAAGGGTTATTCTTGGAACGTTGCCAGATGTTTAATTGGCAAAGCGGTTGCCCTGTGATTTTGACATGGTTACGATTTAGGCCAACAGGAAAATACATAATTAATTGATATGCTACCCTTGTTTTCGCTTTCGCTTTAATTATACGCAGTCAGGATGTTTTAGCAAATGCGTATATTCCCTAACTTGGCAACGTCGCTCGAATCGTTTTGCGAGTGTTTCAGCAAGAAAAACCGGCTGGAGCTAAAGATACGTTTAGGTTCGATTGATATTTTTGCGTTGAATAGCTTTGATGTCAGGAGTTTTAAATGGCCGCCGTTCGGAATGATTTGGTTGTTTGGTCATTGTCAATGATGAATTTATCGTTGGATTTCTTTGTCCTACCAGCAATGCATAATATCATACAGCCGTAGGTACGTTTCATTGCATATTGCAGATGTTAGTAAATTTGGTGACAACCGGCTGGTGTATTTTTACGTTGGATACAGGACAGTGTGGAGTGGTTCGAGTTTTT
>MU188205.1:66316-87571 GCA_016904865.1 Pissodes strobi | reverse complement strand
ACCTCCCTCCCTCTCTACCTCCCTCCATCCCTTCCTCCCTCCCTCCCTCCCTCACCGTTCCTCCCTCCCTCCCTCTCCCTTCCTCCATCCCTCTCCCTCCCTGACATAACCGCAAAAAAGTCGGATTTTACCTCCAAAAATTTACATGCAACGATACCACGTTTTTAAAACAAAAGCCAGCCAAATAAGAACCTAATGTGTCAGTGAAAACTGCAATTTGATAACCTAAAAAAGTCGAAATAAAATAGGATTTTGGTAGATTTGTGGTAGGATTTGGTGGGAGACTCGTTATTAAATCCTAATTATGCTTATTTTACCACAATATATAATAATTTATTGCTAAAATACCAACATTATATTTAAAATCTTAATAATAATGAATATTCAGTCAATATGAATGAATATTATTGCTCTTCTGTGCACACAAAATTCGAACTTTTTTTAAAGAAATCAAATAGACTAGTGGCAACAGCTACATTATCATTGCATTGAAAATAAGCACAAAAGTTCTACAGGTAGAAAATTCATATTTTGTTACAAATAAGGCCACCAAAATATCTCATACTAGGTTGCCAAGTAAGAATGACCGGCTATATCTCGAAAACTAATTATCATAAAGCTTTGGGTAATGCTCAAGGGAAAATGCTGGAAACTATTTTTGATTTTCCAAAATGCCCGCTAGAGGGTGTAACAGTCATAACCTCGGTCATAACCAACTGTCAAATTAAGATTTGATTCGTATTTTGACTGATTGACAGGTATCAAACATATCTGCACTTTAATTCTTACACATCTCCTGATACTTTTCCTTTACAGAACGAAAACTAATATTTGTTATTATTGATGTTATCATTGATATCATTTTATTGTTGCAAATTTGTTATTTTTTTAATAAAATATTTGTTAAATAATAATATTTTTGTCAATGGTCAAGCCTACTTGGGTTAGTAAACAAATAACCTTGGCAGATATCATAAAGTCCACGTGCATTCAATGATTAAGGTTCGAATTTCTTGAAGACAAAGCGATTTATCGATATCAAACAAGTAATACCTTTTTTCCTTAAAAATTACCAGTTTATTCAAAATAGCGATAAAGCCCTAAAAACATCGATGCATCGCTGCCATCCTAAATTAGCATTGCATTGGAGATAAGCACGAAACATATCAAACACATCTACAAGTGGAAAATTCATATTTTTTTTTCCAAATAAAACCCCAAAAATATCTCATACACTAAAAATATCTGCAATCTTAATATGATTAATATTTATGTATAGCCATTATAATTTTTGCGATTTAGTTTTCGAACGCATATTTGCTTTCTGTAATAAGTTTGAATTTTGTGTGGACACAAGGGCAATCAATATTCATATTGAATGAATATTAATTATTATCAAGATTTTAAATATTATGTTGGTATTTTAGCAGTAAAATAACTAATATTGTGGTAAAATAACAATAATTAGGATTTAGTAGCAACGGGTCTACCAAGGCACCGAAGCACTATTCCAAAATCTGAGTTTTTTTCCAGTTTTGATTTCTTTACTTATATTTCAGGTTAGGTAAGAGATATCAAGATGTGGTTTTCACTGACTTATTAGACTGTCATTTGGCCATCTTTCATTTAGAAAGTGGTATCGTTGCGTTTAAATTTTTTGAGAAAATTTGACTTACTTGCGGTTGTCAGAAAGCACCCTCTAGCGGCTAGGTAAGAAATCGCAATCACCCCCTCATGGCACGGTTGCCAGCCTAAAAAAAACCCTTTTCAACGAGTTCAAGCTTATTAACATCTGTTCAGCCATTTTGAAGTTATTGACATTTAGTTCTCAAAATGTTCGAACACCCCTCACCACTTTCCTTTAAGAGATAGGGTAAAGTTTTTAACAAAAAGAATAGAATTTGTCTCGGCTCTAAAATGGAATGCATCCTTAAATTAAGAAAATTTTGCATAAAGTGGGTTTTAAAACTTAAAATGGCTATTACACCCCCTGATTGCAATTTTGGAAACTTAAAAATTATTTTCAACATTTTCGCTTGACCGCTTTACTCATTTGCCTACTTCTACAAAACTATAGATAATCTACCATACCTGGACCCATTGGAGGTCTACCCATGCTCATATTACAAGCCATATTTGGAGGCATGCCCATTGGTCCTCCCATAGGACTCATCTGAGGGCCTCTCGTCATGTTCATACTATTTACACTACTTGGGCAGTCATCAAAAGGGTTTGAAGCTACAATAGTATCACCGTACCCACTAGGGGTAGGTGGTAACAAATCCTGTACATTAGATTGTGCTTGAATAGGTGGTGCTTGACTGTTTTTTCGTCTTTTCTTTGGGTTACTTGGAGGTCCAATAATATCAGGCCCCAAGTTAGGAACATTCAACCTGAACGGAGACATATTAGCCATCTTAACTAAATTAAAAAGATATTTATCTAATTTTATCACTTAAATGAAGGTTCAACTAGAACTAGGCTGCCGTCACTGGCCTTTTTGTAATGAAACACTGGGGCCTTGCTTCGGTTTGACCAAAATTTTGTATCTTTTTTGCTTAAAATATCTTGTGGCTCTACTGCAACTACTTTCAAGAGAGCTTCATCAATTTGCTCAAGGGGTTTGCCAAATGTACTACTAGTTGTATGTGTTTTAACTATGCCTGTATATTGTTTGTTAATATTATTTACACTTGAGCACCTATCAACTTTAAGGAACCTTTTTGAATTACTGAACAACTTAACACCAGACTTTCGGCGTTTTTTCCTAGGAATATTGTCTATGTCTTTAACACTTTTTAAAAGCTTCTGCAGTTTCTCTTCTAAAGTGTTTGATAAATGTTTGGCAACATAGTTTCGAAACTCTGGAGTTATTCTAAACAAACTGTATTGTTCATCTTCATCTTGTGTTTTTCTCAGGGTTGGAGGGAGTACCTTTTTACTGGGTTCTGTATGACCTATCACAGAGTCACCTTAAATGAAAATATAGAGCTTAAATGATAGAAACCAGGCAAAATCTATAATAACTATAAAAATAAAACATACTGGGTTTTTCCTTGAACATAGATTCATTAAAGAATTGATAATCAACAGCTTCTCTAAGGAGATCTAAATTTTCATCATCAGAACTATCCGAGCTCATTTTCTTTGTGAAATCAGTAGAAAACTTGCATTTATGGCCATGGTATTTTTATTCACATACATAGGTCCACCATTTTTAACATAAACATTCTTCTTCTTTTTTATCAGTTTCAGTGTCAAATGCATTGACAGTTGACAGGCAAAAACAAAAGAACTTAAAGGACAGTTCGAGAAGAAACTGGGATTTGGTCCGGTCGCAGTGGATCAACCAGTCTGCTGCCAGAACGAGATCTAGGGGCACCCGATCAAAATATTTTCGCTATTTTATAATTTCTTTCACCGGCAATTCGATTTTCATTGGCCAAATAGTGGCGCAGTTTTTTTGAAATGCTCTCCGTCGTCATTCAGGTGGCTCAGTACTGTGTACGAAAATATATAGACTTAACGGTCTAGTACTTTTTGACTATAAGAAGTTTACTGATTATCCTGTTCTGTTAGGCATTTAACACCTTAGACTGATTTTTCTAACTACATACTACGGTATTGTCAAGACTGCATTTAACTTTAAAAACTAACGAAGAACTCTCCTTATGATGCGTTGAATTCCAGGCACTATGGCAACTTTCCGTATTTAATTTCAAATTAGAGGCTCCTACTCTTTAGAAACTAGAACTGCTGTACTGACTCGGAACTGCCAGCTGAGCTGAAGAACATAAGAATACGCCAATTTGAGTAATTTGACTCATTTCAATTCTGCTCACACCTAACACCCTCACCTCACCTCACCTCGAGGAGCCGACTCGACGCTAGCGAGCAGCGGTTATAAACCATAATGGGCGGGACATGGTTTGTTTACAATTTCACTCACGCGTGGCCCTCCGCTCGCTACGCTCGCTACGGGGCTCAAGAAAAAGAAACTAACCAAAGCTAACCCAAAGCGTACCCAAAATTAATAAAAAAAAACTTTTTACAAACATAACTAAAAAAAAGGTTTTCCACTGCCGGGAATCGAGCCCGCAGCGTCTCGTCGGAAACGCAGCATCGAACCACTGCACCACTAGAGCCGTTACAGGAAAGTTGTCGAGACATTCAAACAAACCTTCCAAATAGTAAACAGTACAAGCCACGCCCACCCAACTGTCATTATGGTTTGTGACCGCGGCTCGCTAGAGGCGAATGAGGAGCTGTGAGACCTTGTCGTTGGTGGGGGGGGCTCAGTAGCCGCATATGCGGCGAAGCTAAGGACAGCTCAAAAAACAGACCCAACCCAAGGTGTAAAGCGATCCGTGCCAATGGGTGCATGGCGGTGGGGGATGCACCGTCTCAAACGGAGCCTCTGGGAAACAGGGCAAAATCCCAGAGTAGCCAGCCTTACTCCTGTGTAGGGGGCTCCGCAGGAGTGGACTATTTACTTCTCCCTCACTCGTGGGAACTATATGGACCACAGGGATTCCAAATGATCAGGGTAATTCAGATCAATCTCCAGCACTGTAAGGCGGCCTCGGCAGTCCTTACAGTTGCTATGAGGGATGCAGAAATTGCCCTGATACAGGAACCGTGGATTAGACACGGGAAATTCACAGGTCTGAGTGGAAGCCAAAATCATGATCATTGAGGGTACCGGGCCAAGGGATATTATAATCGGATCGGCCTACCTGCCCTACGATGATCCTGAGTCAACACCAACCAGGAGTGTAGAAGAGCTGGTGAGACACTGTAGGCGAAATGGGACTCAGCTGATCATCGGCTGCGATACGAACGCACACCACACAATCTGGGGAAGTACCAACACCAACAATAGAGGTGAGTCATTACTACAATATATTATGGCAAATAATTTAGACATAATTAATGTAGGGAGCAAACCTACCTTTATTAACACTGTTAGGAAGGAGGTGATAGATGTAACACTAGCCTCAAACTATTTGAGTAATTACGTCACAAACTGGCATGTATCTGATGAGGTAAGTTGTTCGGATCACAGATACATCAGATTCAATATAAGAGCGGAAAAAACCGCTACTACCTATCGAAATCCTCGAAAGACGGAGTGGGAGGCATATGCGGCCGACCTAGAGCACCGACTTCCGCTAATCAGGAAGACGATAAGGAACACGGAAGACTTAGAGATGGTTGTGGAGCAATTCAATGACGCAATCATCACTGCCTTCCAAGACAACATCCCTTTTACAACAAGGAAATCAACCAGGAATGTGCCCTGGTGGAGTGAGGAACTTGCGAAGTTAAGAGGGCAGGTCAGAAAAGACTTTAACAAAGCCAAAATAAATGGTGAGTGGGAGGTATATAGAACTACACTGACCAGGTTCAACAAAGAGCTGAGGGGAGCCAAGAGAAGGTCGTGGAGGAAGTACTGTGAGAAGATAGAGAACACTTAAGAATGTGCTAGACTTCAAAGAATTCTCTCTCACGAGGCCCCCCAACCCCAATAAATTCGCTAAAGAATGATCTTGGCGAATATACCAATACGGGAGAGGAAACGGCCAAGGAACTCCTAAGGGTTCACTTTCCCGGCTCACAGATAGTAGATCATGCTCAAGGGGGGTGGACCGAGCCAGAACCTCGAAATGCGTCCAGGGAAGACTGGCAGACTTCGAAGGAAGTGATTAACTATCAGAAAACCGAGTGGGCAATAAACACATTCGAACCATAAAAATCCCCGGGAATGGACGGGATTTACCCTAAAATGTTACAGAAAGGAACTGAACTAATATGCATGATACTCTGCAGCATTCTAAAAAGCAGCCTAGCTTTTGGATATATACCAAAAGCCTGGAGACACATTAGGGTAACGTTTATACCGAAACCTGGGAAAACAGGACAGGATACGGCAAAGTCCCTAAGTCTTATATCCTAAGTCTTGTCTTTTGAACTTAAGACACTTGAAAAACTTGTGGACTGGCATATTAGGGACGGTGTATTGGTAAACAGCCCACTGCACCTCGACCAGTATGCCTACTAGACAGGTAAGTCAACAGAAACAGCACTCCACCAGCTGGTCAAAAGGGTGGAGGATACACTGGAAAACAGGGAGGTGATGCTGGCCGCCTTCCTGGATGTGAAGGGGGCGTTTGACAACACCTCCTTCGACTCAATAACCAGATCCCTCGGGCAAAGAGGAGTTAAGGGCACTTGCTGTCGGTGGATTAACTCCATGCTGAGGGGAAGGTTGGTAGAAGCAACCGTCGCTGGGATCGCGCTGGTGGCTCGGGTGCACCGAGGGTGTCCGCAAGGCGGGGTGTTATCTCCGCTTCTGTGGAACCTGGTGGCGAAAGGTGTACTCAGGGCGCTCACGGATGGGGGACACTGTGCACTCGGATATGCTGATGACATAGTCATCATCACCCGAGGCAAATTTAACTCAACGGTTAGAGAGCAGATGCAAAATGCTCTGAACCGGACTACAAGATGGGTTAGTAGCTTTTACTCGAAGGCACAAGATGGGGGATCTAGAACCACTTAGCCTGAGAGGACAAAACATACAGATTTCGAACGAGGTAAAGTATGTAGGGGTAACATTAGACTCGAGACTTACCTGGAACCGACATCTGGAAAATATCATCAAAAAAGCGGTGGCATCACTCATGATTACCAGACGCTTACACGGGAAACAATGGAGATTAAGACCAGACATGATGTATTGAACACACAAAATGGTGGTAAAACCTATCCTAACATACGCCTCTCTGGTGTCGTGGCCCAAGACAAGCAGAAAAGCGCGATTTCACAATTGGACAAGGTACAAAGACTTGCCTGTCTAGGAATGATGGGGGCAATGTGGACCACTCCAAGTGCGGCCAAGGAGACCCTCCTGGACCTCCCGCCTCTACACTTTGTGATAAGCCTGACCTCCCCAGGCTGGGGGTAGGTAGTTAGGTACATAGACTGTAGCAAACAATCACCGTTACTAGAAGGACGGAACACATAGCAATCGCTGATCTTGTGGGGGTAGATGTTTTAAACATGAAAACGGACCACATCAAAAGCGATACTGTTTTAACAGATCATTCGAGGTGAACTTTCCAAGTAGAACCGAATGGGAAAATGGACCACAGCTATCAGAAGGCAGGACCAAACCTGGTTCACAGACGGGTCAAAAACTGCAATTGGTACTGGATCAGGCGTCTACTCTGCTAGTCAAAGTCAGAGCAAATATTATGCACTAGGTACGTATGCTTCTGTTTTCCAAGCAGAGGTATACGCCATACTTCAGTGCGCCACAGAGAACAATAGGAGGGTCACAAACAATCTGCGGATCCTAATATTGTCGGACAGTCAAGCGGCACTAAGAGCTCTACTGAGCCAAGAAGTGTCATCAAGACTGGTGTGGGAATGTCTTGAAGAACTACAAACCCTGGCACCGGAATACGGTAAGACTAATTTGGGTCCAGGACACAGAGGGATCGAAGGCAATGAATAAGCTGATGAACTCGCCAGGAGAGGATCGGAAACAAAACTAATCGGCCCAGAACCGGCTCTGGGAATACCAAAAAGTATGACCGGGAGCCACATCAAAGACTGGGTTCGAAAAGAACATCGACGTCACTGGGCAGAAATCCCCAGGCAAAACCATGGAAAGGAATTTATTGGCCTACCATGCAAAAAAAGAACCGAAAAACTGCTACTCATGAGCAGAGATCGGTTACGAATCATAACCGGTCTTTTGACCGGTCATGCACCTGAACAGGATGGGTCTGTATATCGGAGACCTTAACTGCAGACTATGCAATAAGGAACCGGAAAGAACCAGACACATCCTGATTAACTGCGAGGCACTGGACCGCAGGATACTTAGCAATGTTAGCATCTTTGGGCAACCAAATATAGACTCAGAAATACTAATCAAACACTCAGTAAAAGAACTATACGGCTTCGTACAGGACACAAAAATACTGGAGTGGCTATCATAAAACCACACAGGCTCAGCACAATAAGTCTGTACAGGCTGCAGGTTTATATGAGGACGTATGTCAGACAGATCTAGGGAAAAAAACACCCTCACCCAGATGAAATTATTCGGCTTGATCATGCATAGTTTAAATAGAAATTCACTGGCCATCAAATGATGAATAGCGAGTGCTTGAATTTTTAAGATTATGGGAATGTATAGCGGTATATTTCTATATTATTATTTACCTTGTGTCTAGCTTGCCGGAACCGGTATACAAGTAAATCATGGCAGAAAATGTGACGTAGCCTTGATAACCGCTTATATCTTACTGCCGCTTTCCGATGACATTTAAGTACATAACTACATTTGCTGACTAGTTTCAGTTGGTATAATTCGTTGTCAGACGAGATATACTGTACGGTTCAGCTCCTTTCTTCCATATTGTTGGCTTCAGTCCGTGAATGCATTGGTTATGCTTTGGGTTAGTTGTGGCGTTGTTTGAGTCTCCTTTACTCAAACAACGGTTGTGGTTAGTTTTTGTTGCTTTTGCTGTGCGAGCAATAAATGCGGAAGATATTGCAACGTTTAATATTATTTGAAGACACGTAACTAATCCAGCCTATCCAAATTCAAACAAATACCAGTAAATAAGTTTACTGGGACCGAGAGGCAGACACATACTTGATTGATGAGATTATTTAAAAGCCAAAGATGGTTTTGGTAGACTAATAATAAGCCCTTGATTTTTTGCGGTAAAAATTAGGCGCGCTGTTCTTAGAAGTAAGCTGGTGAAAGTTGCAAAATGTGTGATATGGCGACTGGTGATGAAAGTATAGGGGGAGATTTTGAGACAGGCCCATCGTCAATTCAGTTAAGCATGAGGTAACCATATTTTATCTTTGTCTATCTATCTCTGACAAGAATCGATCGCTGAACTGGGCTGGGGTTTCCTGTATAACATATTCTACCATTTGTGTCAGCAAATTTGCACAAAATAAAAATATTATTCTATTTTTTGCGGATGAAGTTTCACTTCTGGTGAATGGTTCCCAAGAACACAACTAAACAGTTTTAATAGACGTAGCTTTTTTGCCATGTAGTTGGCAATAAACTGAGTAGCGAACGGAGGTATAGTACAAATGCTGCAAACCCGAGAGATCTTCTAACTTACGTTACCTACTTATGGACCAAAGTCATCCAGAGCTACGGCAAATCCATAACATTTAATAGGGCGTGGCATGACGGATTGTTACGTAAATTGATAGCATACCGGCTACCACCAGCACTGCTTCTATGGCCTTTGAATTTTTTAAGTCATCGAACCATCTGAACTGGTCTTGATGAACATCTCTTGGGGGAATTTAAAGTCAATGCCGGAGTTCTTCAAGGGTGTATACTATCTCCCACACTGTTCCTACGCTATATCAACGACTTTCTAGACAAAACAATCCATTATATTTACCGCATTGCAGACGACAGCACTCTTGTGTCGCTAACACATTGCAAGTGAGAAAATCAGATTGCTGCTATCAAGATCCTTTACAGTCATACGGCACTATGCTATATTAGCCGCTTCTGATAGGTGGATTAACGTCACTTTCACTTTATCTACGGACCAGTCAGTTTATTCCAGCTCGGATCTAGTAAGTCTAGTGGTCAGGTTCTGCGTTTGGAACGTGGACGGTCCGCGTTCAATTTAAGGTTATGTTTGTGTATTTTTTTAAAATTTGGGTTAGTGTCGGTTAGGTTTGCGTGGATGCTCTCCGGAGCGAGCGAAGCGAGCGGAGGGCCATGCGTGAAGGGTTAACAGTACTCTAAAGTGACGTTAACCAACCAATCAGGAAAGGCTAATGCTAATGTTTGGCGTTCCACCAAAAGCGTGATTTAGGCATCGTTTTGGCCTTTAACGTAAAATTATGTAACCCTTCAAGAAAAACGTGACTTTTAACTTGTTGATTGTGATGGGATCGTTGTTTGTGGGTGTTGTTTGTTTTCTCGTCGTTGATATGTTCTTCAGGTCCAATGACAAGTAAAACTGTTGATGGCTTAGACCGAAAGCGCTCTGTAACGCTTCGATAGGGTTTTTACGACGCATAACTCTGTGTTTACCAACGCTGTGTTGGTTTCTGTTTCCGCTCGCCTCGCCGTTTCACAAATACCCACTCTCACTTACGCCTTTAGTGTTTCTACTCCACATAACTCTCCCCTTCTATCTTCACCAACGCTATATCTCGCTCTGTTCGCATCGTCATGTCACACATTTCGTAACGCTTTCACCAGCTTACTCTCCATTCTCCAACAGGCTTCCCTTCAAAAATTTGAAATATTATTATGTCTTTTGTACTTTCACAAAATACGAAACAATAAACAAGATTATATATTTACAACACAACGAACTAATTAATTCTAACTTAAATTTTAAATTACAAATAATTCTATTTTAACCCTCTTAGTGCAGTAGACGCGTCAGACGGCTTCAGAGTTACGCGCGCATGACATTGTTGACAAACTCCATTTCTTTAGGGTGCAACGAATTGTTGTCAACTGGTCCATAGCTGAGTGTGGTTGGATACTGCGTCTGCGGTACGGCAGCCCAGGTTCGTGACAAGACATTTTTTTTATTATTAATATAAGGTGTAAAAAGCTTTTTTTTTCTTAATTGTTAGCACGCATAGGGTTAGCTTCTGTTGGTGGGGTTCCAGTAGCGAGCGAAGCGAGCGGAGGGCCATGCGTGAAGTGTAATATTAGTCTTTTTGTCAACAATGTGATTCGCGCGCAACTCTGACGTCCTCTGATGTGGTAGGCAACGATAAGTTTCTAGTGCTCGATAGGTTCATGGCGCTCGGGGCTTCACGCTCTACAAATATTTCGTTCGCACTGGAAACAGGCTCAGTAGAGCTGTTTCAGCAGTAGACATTTCCCGGACCACATCAAATTGATTCGAGTTGTGCGCACATCACATTGTTGACAAACATCATATCTTTATGGTCCAGCAAATTACTATTAAGTGGTGTCATAGCTCAGCCGTAGGTTAATATTTATCTACGGTCGTAGGATGACTAGTTTCGGATACGGCCGGCGGCACGGGTTCGATTTCTGTCGATGTTTTATTATTTTTTTCAGAGTTATGTATGTCTTTTTCTTTTTAATTTGGGTTAGTTTAGTTCGGTTGCGCCCTGGAGCGAGTGGAAGGCCATGCGTGAAGTGAAAATACAAATCTAAATTGTGTGTAAATGTGTTAATCAGCAATGTAATCCGCGCGCAACTCTGAATCACTTTGAGGTGGTCCGGGCATCCGCTCTCTAATATTCGATAGCGATTGTCAGGAATAACGGCAAATCACAGCGTGACAAAGGCTACTAAATGGACTGGTGACGAATTGTTACTGAGACAGCTGATATCTGGTGAACGCGTTCAGCCACTTTTTTCACTAGTTCAGTTATCTTCCCAAAGATGACGCGGAGCAAATTTTGTCATTTTCTTTTGGGTCACGGTCTGTATTTTTTTGACCCTGCCTATCACATGTTTTCGGCAAAATATAAACGTCAAAAATCAAAACGTCACTTTGTGTGACATTCCCGTCCTAGAAGGTCAGAATTGTGGGGCTTGCCAGATAAATTAAAATCTCAAAAAGAAAAATGTTTTCCAGATTAGTAAGACCTACTGTGGTTTCGGCCAGGAACTTCTCCACATCTAAACAGGTAATTTTTGATACAGTTCGATTTTTGGTGGCATATTTGAAATACTTTGAAAAACGTGTAGAATTGCAGAAAATCCATTAGATAATTTGTCGGTAAGTTATCTCTGATGTAATGTGTTTGCGTGAGGTCAACTTGTAAGGTATCACAAGTAGTCTATTATTAGCACAAAATTAATTATAAACCTTTATGTGAAGGTGTTTTAAGGTGGTTCAACCGAAGGTTCAACTGGCACCAAAATTCTGTTTTGGCGTTATTAATACAGCAATTATACAAATTCCAGGCAAATTGTTTAATAGAACTTTGTGAAGAAGTTTATTCATAAGGTGCTAATATGTTATGTAATATGTTTTTTAATGAGTAGCCAAATTCCCTGAACTTGTACAGGATTTTCAGCTGTAAATAAAATAGGGGACCTATTCTGGTGGATAGTTGCTCTCCACCATGATAAGGGTATCTTGATACAAAAGCTATTGATTTATTTTCTCATCACTAGACTGAGTCTATCACCTAGTTCCTAGTTCATATTTAGCTCATGTTATGAGGATCATCAGTAACCCTAATAAATTTGCCAACTATATTAACTCATCGCACTCTAATATTTCTTTGTATTTTATTTTCGTTGTTAATTTAGAGTGCCATAATTGGGAAACTTCCTTTACATTGCAAGGTCAACTTGTTTAAGTATTAAGCATGAAATCCACCATCACAAGATTAAATATATATAAAAAATAGGGAAGCTATTCTGGTGGATGGTTTGCTCCTTATGCTTATCATGTCTTGATACAAAAGGAATTGTTTTATTTTCTCATCACTAGAGTGAGTATCATCTGGTTCCTAGTTCATGTTTAGTTCATGTTATGAGGATCATCAGTAATCCTAATAAATTTGCCAACTATATTCACTCTCATATTAACTCATCGCACTCTAATATCTCTTTGTATTTTATTTTCATTATTTATTTACTTATTGGACAATTTAGATCAAAATCTTTTTATAATATGTACTTTTTAAATCAGAGCATGAACAATTTGCCATATTTAACTCTGTAAGGTTGTTAAAGGAAAATAATTTCATGTCCTTATAACTAGGGGGTGTTTTCTGACGTCCACTTATGTTCGAACCACTTTTTAAAATATTTATTAGAGGATGTCATCAATATTGACAATAAGAATAGCCAATATTTATTGTGCTTTATTTTAATAATTAATATAAAATGTTCAGGAAACTATTGAAGCTACTAAGCAGCAATATTTTAATAATCATACAAAAAAATTTGGAAAATAAGCAGAAGGAGGTTTGGAAAATTATTAACAACTTGAGAGGTAAAAACAAAACCACATTTGTTAACTGGGATTTCGATTGTTAAAAAACTAATGAATTTTATTGCTCCGTGGCCAAAAATTTAAACTCTAGAATAAATTCCAACCATGATTTTGGACAGTTTTTGCAAAATATTGACGTTTCTCAGTCGTGTTTTTTAGAACCCACAATTATGGGCGCAATTAAAAATACATTATCTGCACGAAAAATAAAAAGGCCACAGGATGGGATGAACTGTCTCTACAAGCTTTCTTGAGTCTGCCTGATGTTACTGCAGCAGTACTTGCAGAGTGTATAAATAAATAAATAAATGTTTATTAACGATAATACCATTTACAGTGTAAAAGAATACAAAATTGAGCACAAAAAAATAATTAAGTTAATAAGACCCTCTAATAGCTCGCCTAATAGTAACTTTAGAAATAACCTCTCACAATTTAAACATCTGCATAGTCCTTCTTCTAAAAAAATTAAGTCGTTTTTACAAAATCAATATTTGTGGCATTACCATAATTACGCATTCTTCTAATCAGTCTAATTTGATTATAATTAGTACTCTGATACTCTAGGTAAAACATATTCTTACATCTAGTGTTTCTCTGTGGCACCCTGAAAGGAATTCTTTCAAGAAGAGAGGAGCAGTCAATGAAATCATTTACAATTTTAAAAAGGAAGACGGTATCTAGTATTTTACGTCGGTTGTCTAATGTTGGTAATTTAAGCAGTTTCGGGATATCAATGTAATCAATGTTCTTGGATGATATTTTAACCTTGTATGCAATGAAACGCAAACATTTCTTCTGAGCCTTCTCCAAACCATCAGCATGATATTTATAAAACGGACACCAAACACTGCTAGAGTATTCCAAAATCAATCTCACAAGGGCGCAATAAACATTTTTAAGACAGTAAACATTGTCAAAATCAGACAGAGTAGGCTTTAAAAATCCAAGGAGCTTAAAAGCTCTATTACATACATAGCAATAATGATCTACAAAACTCAGACCTGGGTGAAACATCATTCTCAGGTCTCAGCTTAATTGGTTCTAACAAAGTATCATGTAGGTGATAATCAAACAAAATCGGTTGAGTATTTCTCGCATCTTTCTACACTTACCCAAGTTCAACGAAAGTCCGTTATTCATTTCTATCTGGAATTTTTCCTCCGTTTTTAAAAATAGCAGCTGTGATACCCTTATATAAAGGAGGAGTCTCAAATTGTCCTTCCAATTTTAGGCCATTATCTTTAATACCTGCTTTTTCGAAAATAGTAGAGAGATTAGTGAAAAATTGGTGTTACTTTCTTTTCTACATAAATATAATTTAATCTACACAGAGCAATTTGGTTTTCAGGAATCATAAAAGCACAAATGACGTAGTTTTTTCATTTCTTGAAAATTTATACTTTAGTCTTAATGATAGTGGGGTAGCCGGGGCGGTTTTCTACGATTTGTCGAAAGCATTCGACTGTGTGAATCACAAGATTCTCTCTCAAGTTCGAAAAGCAACGGGATAAGCTTTGGAGTGGTTTAAATCATATTTGTCTGGGCGGCTCCAAACTGTAAGTTTTAAAAATAAGTCTTTCAATCAGCTGGAACTTATATCAGGAGTTCTTCAGGGATCAAGTTAAGTCAAGTAAAAAAATAGCTTTAATGTCATAAAAAAATTATTTGTTAACAAAGCCATACTTGGAAACTACCTAGGTCTTAATACTAGAGAATTAAGCAAAAGTAAAACTAACAAGCAATTAACTACAAGTCAGAGAATTTAAAGTTACAAAGATATTCAAATAAGATTAAAACTAGTAGGTATACCAAAAGCAGAAAAGGAAAAAAAAACAGGTGATGCAAAACACATTAAAAACATTAAAATCAAATTACACAAATTATACTCACACTTAATTTAAAATATTAAAAAAATCATTCATCCTATAGTATCCCTTTTCTGATAAAAACCTTTTCGTTTGTCCTGTGAACCTCCTGTCATAAACTTGCATCCTCAGTCTTAAAGGTAAATGATTAAATACTTTCCTTCCACCATATATTACAGAGCATTTGATTTGTTCCGAGTGTGGGATGGGCAATCCGAGAGTATACGTCTGTCGAGTGTTATATTGCCCACCTAAGGATAGTTCATGCTTGTGTTTTCTAAAGACGAGACAAACAGTCTCCAGAATAAACAAGCAATACAGAATCAAGATATCATACCTCAGGAATCATGAATCCTTGCTCTCTTCTGCAATACAAACACTGGGTTTAGCAACTACTGGGAGCAAGCGCCCCAAAAACAGAGATGTGACTCTATCAATGCAAAATCTGCTGTTCTGGCTACAGAAATCCAATTTGTTTGATATTATTTTAAGAGCGTAACTGCCACATGAGATTCTGTTGCAAACATTTAAAACATGCTTTGCAAACTTCAAAGAATTAACTGTCGTTATTCCCAGGAATTCGCTTATAGAGGGCACAGAGACAAGCTGATCTTTCAGATAGACATTGTCCACAACAAATTTCAAATTTAAGATATTAGTCTTTGAAAAATTGAACGATAGCAAATTTGCGTCACACCACTGCTTAATCTTTAATAAGTCTGTCCCACGGATTGTATAGATCAGTGGTCTGTCCCACTGATCTATAGATCTAACACTTGACCCCAACCTGTCAACATCAGAGTCATGCCAGAGGATGGTGATATCATCCGCGAATATAGTAAATTCCCCGATATTGAAAAGCGAGGAAGATCGTTCACATAAATAAAAAAAGTGGCGCCCCCAAGACCCAGCTCTGAGGTACACCTGCATTAATATTAAGCTCCTCAGAGCTGCAATTATCGAATCTAACTGCCTGGACACGTCCGGACAAATACCAACAAAACCATTCCAAGGCTGTTCCCCTTAATCCACACACCTTCAGCTTCCCCAGCAGTATTCCGCGATCTGTCCTTGGTCCTCTATGGTTTTTAATATATATTAATGATATATGTACTTGGTAAACATATTGCAATAAAGGGTAAATTTACTCTGTTTTCGGAAGATTCAACTATACTTTAAAGGCAATAATTTGAACTTGCGTCAAACGATCTGGTCGTAGTAAAAAAAATGGACAGATGCCAACGTTTTATCTCTCATCATTAAAAAAACAAAAATTCTTACTTTTAAATGCAATTTTAATGAAATAACAGCTGAAGATCACATAATAAATCATGAGAAAGTAACAGATTTATACCTGGATGATAGATTTAAATTTTAATCGCAGATAATTAACCTAAGTATGCAATTATGTTAATTTCGAATAACTTCACTACTACAAAGACTGCATATTTATCCCTAGTCCTTAAATTTCAAATTATTTTATTCATGTTAATATACTTACACACCACTTACATACGTCAAGAAGCACTTACATACGAACTTAATGATATGATGATAGGATTTCATCGATACACAGACTCAGAAATTTAGAAGAGTTCACAGTCGGATGGTGTTGTCACCAAATATAAGGCCCTTAACTGGACAGTTGAAACCAATATTAGTTTTAGACATGTTTAAGCAGAGGCGATTGGCGTCAATCTTTCTGAGATCCAACTCAATAACCCGCCGCAGCTGCCCCGGATCCTTGTCCTTTGATCCTTAATTGCCCTTTAGTAGGTAAAGATATTCGGGGTACTATGATTCAACAATAATGAAGAATATGTGCCTGTTCTTAAACTTCACCTCAAATTGAATTCATAAACTGGAAAAAGTAATTCTATTTAAAAAAGGACGAAGTCAAAGAAAATGGTTGAAAGAATTAATATTATGCCATTTGATATCTTCAGATATACTGAAACTACAGATTTGAATAAGCAAAGTATTGCATTTTATTAGTGGGCATAGACTGAGCACATGTTACAAGTTATATAACTTATCTTGATTTTCAGGACGTCATGATGTTATGACATCATGACAAACGAAACATTAACTTTAAACTCTTTGTTTTTGATTCTTGCCTTGCTGCATAAAACTATTTTAGTCTCAACTGAATTTTTAATGTTTTTTCTTTAGAACAATTACAAAGTCGCAGTTGCAGGCGCCTCAGGAGGTATTGGACAACCTCTGTCTTTGCTTTTGAAAATCAACCCCCTTGTTACTGAATTGTCTTTATATGATATTGTGCACACTGTCGGAGTAGCTGCTGACCTTTCTCACATTGAAACTGTTGGAAAAGTCAAAGGGTAAGATTTTTTTTATATACAAGCAAGACCAGAAATATTTATTTACTTATTAAATGCTTTATAATACAAAACTGTACATTTGTGTATATTTAATTATATATTTTAATTCTAATTAGGTTTCTAAAATTCCTCACATACAGATGTTAAGCACCTGATTATGATTATACATGTTAGAAAATTATTGTCAAATATTAAATACGAACTGTGGTAGTGTGTTGTTCCCTGATTTAATTGGTGTAAGTCAAAAATGTTTCAATTAAGGAACTTTTTAGATATTTATTGAAAATAGTTTGCTTAAAACGCGCCCCTCTCGATATCGCGCTGAATCGGTCGCTTCACCGATTCACGGTAGATCCGGCACTGAAATCCAGTTAAAGATCACCATGCATAGCTCTCAGTGCTTTTGAAATATTTCAGTTTTTTAATTATTGTAGATATAATGGCCCAGACAATCTTTTGGAAGCCCTCAGAAATGCAGACGTCATTATTATTCCTGCTGGTGTACCCAGAAAGCCTGGTAAATATAAATATATCTTATTAATTATTTTATCTATTTTTAGGAACCATTGACTGACATTAAACACAATAATAAAAGTTATCACCATACATATTGTGCAAACAAAGCCAAATCGTTTATTATCAACATATTATTGCCTGTAGGTACATGATAATGACTTTGTGAGAATACATGTACGTACAAGGTTCATTGTTAAATATATTGACAAATCAAATTTTTATTTAACAGTTTTTGGCATGCAGTAAGATTTCATGGAATGTAATTGTCTTTTTTTCTTTCAATAGAAAGCAGTCGTAGCCTTTTTTTATAATATATTTTGTGCATATGCTGCCTATTCATATCGAAAATGAAGTTAATATATTTTAGAACTTAACTTTTTATGACTTAGCTATAGCTACTTTTTACATAAAGTTTGACCTTTCATAATAACTCCTATTTGATGAGTTTGTTTGATAGAATTTACTATAAAGCAGGGAGACAAAATTGGAGCTGATTGGGATATACGACGGATAATTTCATATTTGGCCCAATATGTAGCATTTTTAGTAAGAAAAGGTATCAACTATGAATGGGAATGGTGCTGGCAACAATATATTTAGAATCGGACTACTAGCGTGGCTAAAATTTAATTAATAAGTCCCAGTTTACTGTCAAGGATCAGTCGACAAACAACATTTTTCGTCATTGGTATATAGGAGCTTTCAAGATTTTTTTCCTAATTGTATTTAATTGTGTAGTTATTTACATCACGTTAAATAATAATAGCTTTTGTATGATAATTGCAAATAATGTCTCTATTAAATCTAGCTACCATGGAATTTTCAGACAGGCTATTTGTATACAAGATACATTGTATTTAACAAAAAAGATCATTGAGGCGTGAAGGTATTTATTTTCCGCCCGGTTTTTAGTACTTAACTTAATTATGAATCAAAAATCCATCCGACGATTAGGTACTATTTCCCTGGATATTCGACTTTGCCAGATAGTAGAAACTACTATTTGGGGTATATCTAACTGAAATTGTCCTTGATTAAAATACCATCAAAAATATGGTAGCTTTTAAGTCAAGACTTTCAGAATACCAGGTGTATATGTATTTGATGACAAATTTGATAAGTCATTGTTTCAGGCTGCATGAAGTTAAATCTATTTCAAATCAATGCAATTTCTAAGTCTCAAATATATGGGCTACATAATGATAAAACTTACGAAATCGGTAGATTCCTAAGATAACATGAAACTTATAGGTATGACGAGAGATGATCTTTTCAACACAAACGCTGGTATTGTTCGTGACCTTGCCAAGGCTGCCGCAGAAGTAGCACCAAAAGCATTGATTGGTATCATTACCAATCCCGTTAACTCCACTGTGCCAATTGCCTGTGAAGTTCTTAAACAGGTAAGCTATTTCTGCTGGTAGGCAAATACTTTGTGTATGTTTTGAGTTTTGGTACCCTTTACTATTTCAGCTCTGACCGTCGTTCTTTTTTAATAGCTGATTTGTTGGGGAAGTGACCAGTATTATTGCCATCTGCATAAGTATATGTATTATTTTGTTATTTATTAATAAATAAAGTGAGTATTTTTCTTGTGTGAAATGCCATAATATGAGAATCTTCATAATATCTTCATTCTAACAACCAGTAATATTTGCCATTTATTCACCAGAAATATCTGAAAGGAAATTTTACTTAACGAAATATGTCAAAATTGAAGTTATACTACTAGTAAATTGATGTGTTATATTCGATTTATCTCTAGATGCCATACTAGTTACCAAAAAGTGCGAGAATACGTGCTACTCTCCTATTGATAATTTTACGGAAAATGTAAGGTCCTAGTCCCATAGCAATTTTTGGTTCAGGGTGTTATTGTTCGGTCGCAATATCATAACCTGAGTTGCTAAATTATGATAAATAAAGAAGAATAATTATTAAATAAACAACATTGCATGCAAGATAAGTGTTGATCTACTTTCTGTAGTTCGGCACTATTCACATAGAATTGTGCTTTTACGATGTAATTTTTTACTGACATAATTATGAGAATTTAAGCCTTTTTATAGTACAGCCTTGTCCTGTCGTAGTTACTGCACATTTATTAATCTCTTGAACTATTTCAGTGCCATCGGAAAAATTTACCAATATCATCTACATATCTCATTTTCAACTTCTGGTAATGCCTCTCTAAATAAGTTTTGCAATTATACATTAAAACAAACTCCCCTTCTCAAGGTAAATTATTTCTTTACCCGAACAACTGCTTCTTGATTCCCATAAAAGATTCTTATCAGACTATTTTATCGTCTATGGCAGTTTCTATAATTTTACAAGCAACTGCAACTGATGCAATGGAAAACAGTTCTCTCAAGTTCAAATGAATTAATATTTATGTGGATGACGCCATCGCTGTGAAATGGTTTGATGACAAACTTAATTCAATAAGGGAGATACTTCATAGTTTAATGCAAACAAATAAAAATCGAATTTGTACTAATTTTCACTATATTATTACACCGTGATAATTGTTTCATCACACAGTGACTTCTTCTGACGGAAGGTACTTACAAACTAGTAGTAAGTACGTATTTAGGTAGTTTGTACGTACCCTTCGTCAGAAGAAGTTACTGTGTGATGAAACAATTGTTACAGTGTAATAGTATTTGTTTACATTATAATCAATTTTCATCAAGTATGGGCTAACTCACTTAGAATTCATAGCTTAGTATCCATCAACAAGCAGAATTCAATTCCAGTACCCCAAACCAAGGGCAAATGACTATGATTCAATATCAGACAGAAATCTTTAGCAAAAAAAGCAGAAAAAATGGCAATAATCCTCAAATTGTTATGTGGAAATTAATTCCCAAAAGGCAATGGTAGGGACTGTTATGGTATCAACATAAAAATTCCTGTAACATTACAAATGATTATAATGTTCTCAGAATGGTCTTGTATAGAGTCAAAATGGTTTCTGGAATGGCAAGTCTGTGGAATTCGTGTGTGATACCTTTGGGGGAAGGATTAACAAGTAGTATTCCACATTGTCTCTGTGTCACATCACATTGAAAAACTTGCACGTTATAACTTTGATAAAAGTAGCCTAAACTTTATATCTTTCCTATAATCATGACAAATAAAACATGATATGCGATAGAGATCTTTCTGCTGAAACCTCAAACATAATTATTTTTGCAAATGATACAAGATACAAGTAATTTAAGCAGGTACTACCCGCTGTTTTCTTTATTATCCATAATTAATTAGTGTTTTACATCCTGGTATACAGGAATGGTTTCTTGTTTAAATAACTACTGACATATTTTTTTTCTAACGTCTCTGAATGGGACGCTCGATCCAAAATTCACTTGAGAAAAGTACTTTTCTATACAGTAACGTGTCACAATCAACTTTGATGCTCGCATATTATGTCATATTAACTGGGAACGCTCGGCTCATGGAAAGCAAATTTTCGGACTGCATCGGAGGTGTATCCGAATAATCATGAGTTTG
>MU188205.1:0-65512 GCA_016904865.1 Pissodes strobi | reverse complement strand
CAATATGTCAAATAAAGAAAGAACATGTTTCTACCCTCTCAAATGCATCCGCGTCCGCGCAATTTCCCGCTCTGTTCATCCTGTTCGCGCCGGTAGGAAAAGTTAGTATTTTAGTGCCTGGCAAACACTCAACCCTAAAGCAACGGTCCAGTCACCGCTCTGCTTCAGTTTGGCGCCATAATCATCAGCCTCTGTCGCTGCCCTGTTTGACGCCAAGATATTTAGTTAGTTTTCTCAAAATTTAAGTTTAGTTAGTCGAAGAAGTAAGTGCCTTACAAACACTCACACGAGAAGCATCGGCCTTCAGTCACCGCTCAGCTTGAGTTTGGCGCTAAAAAATCAGCCTCTCGCTGCCCTTGTCGAAGAAGTAATAAGTGCCTTACAAACACTCACACGAGAAGCATCGGCCTTCAGTCGCCGCCCTGCTTGAGTTTTGGCGCCAAGAACATCTACCTAGTCGTAGCCCTGTTTGATGCCAAGATATTTAGTCATTTTCTCATTGGTTTGCACAGATATTTAGAAACTATCTGATGTGCTCTGTGTTCCCTTTTTTCACCTCTGAATTAAGGACTCTTTTGGACGTTTATACGCATTTTCTCAGGAACGCGGTAGCGTCTCTTCTGTTGATGAAGACTAAAGAAGTAAGACAAATCTATTCATGTACTCAAGATTCGAATTAAATGTTCGAAGTCTTATATCTCTGGTGAAGTTAAGTTGAGAGAATTGTAGAAGAAGAAAAGTAACAAGGTATTTTGTGTGAACGGAACAGCAGCCAGTTTAGTTAAAATAAAAGTTTGATTAAAATCACTAAAGAAAGGAGTTCGAGTTAAATTTACACAATCAAGAAGTTTTGTTAAATATTACAATATTTACTGATAGTTAACCTAATGTGAAGTATTTAGTTTTAGGTGTAAAAAGATTAATGCGTGTAAGTAGTTAGAAAACATTTTATACATGTTTCAATTCACACCCTATGAATACAAGTCCACCTACCTATGGTAATACACTTCGCTAATTAAAGTGGATAATTATAAAGTTAATTACCACCCTCTCCTTTATGGTCATAAAAATTAATTGTTTATACCGACCATTTTGTGACGTGTAAAAACATAATATTGTAATTTTACCGATAAAACTAAGTAAATCAAGGAATTAAGCAGATAGTAAACAGCTAAAAGAAATCTGTTATTCATATTTATTTGGTAGAACCTTCAATGGCTATGTTAATACTCTTTACAGTGACAACGGTCCTAATTGTCTTTGATTCACCATAAATTACATTAAAAAAAGGAAAAGCTGTATGCTTTCTACAAAATTGTATTTTCCAGGCTGGAAAATTTGATCCCAGAAGAGTTTTTGGTGTTACCAGCTTGGACATTGTCAGAGCTAACACATTCATCGCTGAAGGCAAAGGGTTGAATCCCAAAGATGTAAATGTACCTGTTATCGGAGGACACTCCGGTGTTACCATTATTCCTCTAATTTCAAGGTAATTATTATGTTGTATAAAAAATTATTGTTCAAAATATTTTTATCCGGTACTCTGTAGTTTTGAGAATAAAATCAATGGGTAGCTACTTGAACCTGCTACAATCTAATTAAAACATTTATAAAATAAATTAACAAGATTGTTCGTATTGTATTCGAATTTTAACTCGAAACAATATAGTATTGTGATTACTTTTTTATTTTAGGGCGACTCCATCTGTCAGCTTCCCTGAAGACCAGATTAAAGCCTTAACTAGTAGAATTCAAGAAGCTGGTACTGAGGTAAATATCATTTGTCAATATTTTAAATCACCATCGTTCTCACTTTAAAATAAAGAATATGTAATATTCAATTAGGCAAAAATAATCATCAGAGAAGAGAAAAATTGAGTCGAATCACGGATCCTCGCAAGGAATTCAGATCATTGATAAAGAGTCTGTCTCAAGGAATTGCTTTCCTTTTATAATCACGGATTCGGATCATTGGTTACCTACTTTAGCATTAAGTGTTAGATATTTTGCATTACACCAGTCAGTATATCGAGATCAAGCTGTAATTCATTAGAATCCCATGTCACGATGGAAAAGAACTTCAGACCATCCGCATATAGCAGAGAGTTGGATGACTTGACGCATAAGATATTTTTTAGATATGGCGTCGTTTATAGCAACACATTGGCGACCCTGAGTTAAATACTAATTTATCCAATTCAGGTAGTGTTCCAATCTCTGACAGTTTTTTGCTTAGCAGTGAGTGACAGACGCTGTCGAAGGCCTTAGCCAGATCTGTGAATATCGCGTCAACTTGAGACAGCATAGAAATGACGCTGAAGTTAACGCTCTTTATATTTGATGGATCGGCACTGCCGTAGCAGGGCTACTGGAAATACGAAGTAAAAATTTCAGCTATGTCGTCAGAACTGTTAAACTCTTGGGAAACTTGCATTTTTATTTGTTTTTAATAAAATTTCGGAAATATTTGATATTATTTGCACTCCAGCGCACCGTGTTTCTCACAAACATTAGGTAACACTAGTCAGTTCTGGTGCTTAATGGCTTATGGTCTCTGGGAAGGCCCGATCTTTGAAATATTTTTAAAGTTTGTTATTTTGAGCGCTCAACTCGGGTAGAGGTTTATCAAACCATTTGGGACACTTGTGGGAAGTAACAGTTCTTTGGAGAAGAAACCATGCCATCCAAAAGAATCCCATAATAAAGCTCGATGTGATTGACAGTATGCAGGAAAGACCAATTGGTTAATTGATAACAGCTGTTTAGCTCGGCTAACATTAAACCGACACAGATGTAAATTGATTTTGATATGAAGTGTTTGCAGTGTTGGCCTGTGCGGTATTGAGTTTGATGGGTGAATGGAGTGGATCGATATTAAAGAGAGGAAGTTCAGTGGGAACTGCGAAGTTTGAGCAATTTATCAGCAAATATCACATCCAAAATTAGCTTCATAAAGCTAAAAAACTGAATGACCCCACTTCAATTTAGTCTAGGAGATAAGATTTCTATAATAGAGTGTAATATGAGTCAAACGTGAAAGCAATATTGTTATAACCAATTATAACTCTCTACTGCTTGTTATCCAGTTAAAAACTACTCCTAAATTCTGATTTGAAGTTGGACGCGTTATTGTTATTAAATTTAAAGATAATATACTCGGCAGATGGCGCTGGACGACAAATTGCTATCAAATTAAGAATTACAAATTAAATAAACTATAATCAGATGTAATACCTTGAAATTCAGTCACCACCAGTCTTCGTATCAGTCCTACCAGCACCGCCTGAAAACAAACACCTACGCTAGCTCGGCTCAGGGTGGTTCGATGTTTATCTTTTCCCACTAAACAAGTTCCAAAATGATGTACCTGGATATGGAATTAAATCAATATAGATTAAAGTCCAAGTCTGGGTTGGACGCCACCAAGTTTACGTTTGTTGGCAAAGCCCTATCGTTGTTAATACGGACACAGTGAAACAACTTGGAAATAAAAGAAACGAAGTACAAACTCAAGTATCAAATAAGTAAATAATTACCTAACGTAGTCTATGCTATCTGCACACAGTTATCACACGAGATCTAGATTCTCAAATTCACACAAAATAACAACAGAAAAGTGAGGCCAATACTTTTATTTTGGAGTAAAATAAAGCAAGCTCCTCTAGCCTTATAAGAGAATTCCCTAAACACACCCTCTTGTCAACTTGACAGTCTAATTTAGAATTTTGGAAGGTGTCAAATAAAATGTATTAAAGGTGCAGATAGACATGCTAGTAAAAAAAACATGCCTATGAGCATGCTTAAAACGAGCATGCCTTTTTAACTGATACATTTGCTTGAGATCAGCATGCTCCTGAATAATCATGCTCAAAGCAAACACTCCAATAGACATGTCATTTACTAGCAGACTCACGTTAGTGTAGTGACATGAAAAGCATTATTTCTTGCTATATGGTCTTTGTACAGTGGTGACCGTGGGTTCCAAAGGCATTCGTAACTGCGATAAAGACTTACAAATCTTAATGTTGTTTCATCTCCCCAGCGAGACATTATGATGTGAAGTCGCAGACGCACACCTGCCACGAATGACTGATGGTTGACATTGACCGTGATCGATACTAGCATGCTCATTAGCAACACATTCCACACTTGCTTATGAGCAATTCCCCTTTCACCCCCGCCATAGGTAGCACGCTCAAAAATCGACCGTTGTTCGATTTGTGAGCATGCTCGTTTAAGCATGCTCGATACTAGCAATGCTTTCGACACACTTGCCACTAGGTAGCAATTGCTCAATAATAGTATGCTTTCGTGCTACGTAGTAGCATGTCTATCTGTACCTTTAAAGTTTAGACAGTTCACTTCCACGTAACGCTCTGCTGTAACCTGCAACCTAGACGGTGATAAAATTGCCGGACTGTATCACTTAAACTATTCTAAGTTAATTCAACTCGGTTAGAATAGCCTTTCCGTAAGCCCGAGTTGCAAGTTTCTAACAGAAACCAAATCCCTCAGAGTGTTATGTTACGTTTTGATATAAATGCCAGGAAAAAGAAAAATCCTCGGTTATAAAATGCACTAGAGATTATCCAAAAATCTAGTACCCGAGAGAATAAAGTAATGGAACTATGCCGGCGTAGCTACACTTCACACAAAAGGTATTATATATACTCTAGTAATTGAGATAATTGCTAATAAATACAATAGACAATATTAAAGCTGTTTAAAATACTGTTTGAGTTACTAAATTTTTATTAAATTAAAAGTCTTTACGGCGATGCTAAAATTCTGTCACATCACTGACAGGTAAACATTATTGTTGACTAAAAGTAAAACAGATCTGAATAAGGGACCTCCTGCAAACCAAAGAGAAGTTCTCCTTTTCCTTCTTCGTATTTTCAGGCAAGAAAATGTTCCCGAACGTCTCAGTCAATTAACCAGTTAAAACTATATCCATAAATTGACAATCATCATTCTCTGATGTCATCCAAAACTAATGAGTCGCTTAATTTCGTCAGGTTCCAAAAATGAAGTTCTTAACAACCCTACGGAGAATCCGCAACTAGAACCCTAAAACGGAAATTAATCCATAATAGTAAACTAACATGAAAATAACGGAAATGCCAAAACTCGGCCCCAAAAATCTAATTGAAATTCTACATTCAAAACAACTTACCCGTAACTGGGGTTCACGAAAACATTCCTGGATATCTCAGAAAAACTGGGATTATCGCCATAATGGCTGTTGGTAGAATTTGAATCTTCTACAGTACAACATCCCTCTCCCGAAAGTCTAAAACGGCTTCCAACCTATTTCATCTCAGAATTGAAATACTTCTCGGGAGCTAATTCTTCTCACCCAGGGAATCTTCTTCGGCTAATTACGAAAACGAAAGACTAACTGAATCAACAACAACCGATTCTTCTGTTTTCCCTCATCCTTCTAGATTGATAAACGGAAAAAATCTGTAATCATGTCAACTAAATACCTTAAAAGGACAATTTGAATACTGCTGTGAGGACACTAGTCAGGTTCGGCCTTATCGAAAAAAATGCAATAGAGATGATTTCCCAAACGATATTCCTTCCTAAAATGACTTTTATAAATAAAAGAATTTCCACCCCTAACAATATAATGTAACATACGTGGTTTACTGATATATGCCGATCCTTATTGGTTTTCTTACTTGCATCCATTGTTTCAGGCGGATAAATGAGTAAAGAAGTTGAATATCAACTGCATATATTTTCAATACCAGATTCATCTACTTCAATGAAGTCGGCTACATTAGGAGAGTATAGGCATACACTACAATTTAAGAGACACCTGAATTCTTTACTTTAATGTGGAGTATTTATAGTTGTAACACATTTTTTTTTAATGAAACATCCAATGTCAGTTTATAGCTTAATTCATTGTTTTCTGAAAAGGTTGTAAAAGCCAAGGCTGGCGCTGGTTCCGCCACCCTTTCCATGGCCTATGCCGGTGCCCGTTTCGCCAACTCCCTCCTCAGAGGTCTTAAGGGAGAATCGAACGTCATCGAACCAGCATATGTCGTGTCTGATGTTACGGAGGCTGAATACTTCTCCACGCCTTTGTTACTAGGCAAGAACGGTAAGTACAGTATATTACGTATAATTAATTGTTATTGCGAAGTATACTCTAATATATTCAATACCATACTGTTCTCTTATTCTGCATAAT
This sequence comes from Pissodes strobi, assembly GCA_016904865.1. Lineage (NCBI taxonomy): Eukaryota > Metazoa > Arthropoda > Insecta > Coleoptera > Curculionidae > Pissodes > Pissodes strobi. The sequence continues at coordinate 59,307 of MU188205.1, read as the reverse complement.
GAAATCTTTAGGCAATTAATTTTGAGCTTTCACAATTTGGTACCTTTCTAAAATAAGGAGTGTTTTAGATTGATTTTAAATAATTTAAGCCCAGTATTATGAACTTTGGAATAGTTATGATCAAAAGCATTTTCACAAATATAAACGGTCATAAGAAAGGGTAAGCGAAATACATTGAGTTAGGGAAGTACTACTTACATATCACATACATTTTAAAACATTTCCTTCATAATATTTTGGTGGCCTTGAAATGAGCCAATTATTGTCTCAATTCTTGAAAATTAGGATGAAAACCATGCGTACGAAAAATTGTTGTTTTACGTCCTTGTCAAATATTGGGTGTCTAATTATTGCTGCTGTAGGGCAAGCACATAGCATGCTTTGCTGCTTCTCAATCTCTGCATCCTGTACTGTGCCAAACGTATGCACCTGGTAATAAATGAGTACTCTCTAATGATTTAAAATATGGTTCTATTGTAACGCTTACAGGTTACATATTATAGAACCATTGGCCATTGTTCTAAATATTTATCTTTTTTTTCTCGGCAGTAATATCTCCAAAATTTGACTGTATTATAAATTTTGTTCTTGCAGGTCTTGAGAAGAATTTAGGATTAGGAAAACTCAACGACTACGAACAAGAATTATTGAAGGCCGCCATCCCAGAATTGAAAAAGAACATCAAGGCTGGAGTCGACTTTGCCAAAAAGTAAAATAATTACTTAATGTATTATAAAGAGTAAATCTACCAACCGAAGACATCTAACTAGTTTGTTTTATACGTACAGATTCCGAAGAGTAAAACACTTTATAGATCAATTTTTATACAAAAAAATGTTTCTTTTTTTAGGTCCTCAAGCGAGAAAAAGAAGGCATTTTCATTTTGAGTAATATTATAAGTTTTTTGATTCGAGTTATCAAAGTATTTATTTTATTTGTACAGTGTTATTTTTTATTTTGTGATTTAATACATTTTAAATAATAATGTAATAAAGGTCGTGTATGAGCTATTTTTAAATACTGCTTTTTATTTCTAAAAATATGCAAATTAGCATTTCAATATAATTCCGGCTGCGTGCACTAGTTTGAGGACCAATCTAAAGGAATTACCAAAATCCTGCACCCGGCTAAGTATCTTATAGACGCAGTAGAGTAATATTCCTCAAGTTCAGCCCGATTGTTTATTTAAGCGTCTATCACTTAGATTAGTAGATATTATTTTGACTTCAGAGTTTATACAACTCTCCATAAGCCCATTGAAATTCGTATTGGGATATTAACTAACCAATTATATTTGACATTCATAGTCTTATTAATTTCTGACACATTCGGTTAATTTTTATTGCTGATATAAAACTACAAAGTACTTGCACCAAAGAGAGAGTAACGTATTGAAAATGTAAAATATCCTTCCATTTAATGGGGAGTTGTAACCTTAATCTTCTTTCCATGAGATAACATCTACAAAGAGAAAATATTATAATAATTCACAAATAACGACAGATTAGTATTATATTGATGTATAGGGTGCCAAAAACCATATATAGGCATATAACTAAAGAATATGTCTATGCCAACAACTATACATAGTGATAACTTTCGAACAGTTCGTATGAGGCGTATAAAAAACGCCTAAGAGCACATGACAGAAGTGAAAACTTGAACAAGGCGAGATTAATATTAAAAAATTTTAAAAAATTATTTCTTGGAGACACGAAACACCGGGCATCGATGTCGGTACCTCTCGCATGCTAAGCGAGCAATGTACCAGCTGAGCTACGCTGCCGATGGAAGTACGTGCGTCAAAACAATATCAGCATATAGATATTTATTGTAAATTTGGCAGTTAGGTTGAAGATTACTCGAATTAATATATTACAGAGATTGACAAAATTTCAAAATCTGTCAAAACTCGAAATCACGAAAAGTTTAAATTCAACTAGATCACCCTCATTTGTAAAGTCACCTCTTGTCTCTTGTACATCTTTTGACGTAGCTTCTATCAGTTTTTTTGAATTATTTTTCTCGATAAGAAATAAAATCCTTCATTTTTTTGACCTATAAATTGATGTTACATTTTCCCACAAAAATCCATTTTCTCGACATTTTCGAAACCGAGAAGCGTTTAGACAGATTTTCTTCTAGAAATTCCCTATCGAATTGTCTCGGTTTGTTCGATCCTCTCAACTTTTTGAGCGCTAGAACGACCCAAAGTGGCCCATTTTTCAAAAATATACACGCCCAAAAAAATTCTCGCCATTTTTCGATACTCGTCTTTTTCAATAGGGTTCGGAATACCATCCAAAAGAATGTGTCTGAAAAACTTCATCAAAATTAATTAATTTTTTCGACAAATTTATGATAAATATCTAAAAATTACCCGAATTAGCGTTAAATGGCCGAACGCAGACAGCTTATTCACTAATCGCAACCCAGGACAAAGTGCGCTGAACGCGCCAAAAGAAGTTTTCACTTCAAAAATGTTAGTTTTTGAATTGGAAAGCAGATAAGATGTACAAAATGGCAATTGAATCCATTGATTTTTATATTTTAATATGAAATTAATAAATTATTAAGAACTGCCGAATTAATTACGATTGTTTACTCTGTATATATACAGATAGATCTTCCTTTCTTCCTCTGCGGATTATATAACCAGGCTTTATCGTTCATCTGGAATCCCATAGAATTAGCTTTGAGATCGTATCGTGTCTTCATTCGGTCACTGGCTTTCTCCGTGTTCTCTCTGACTAATTCATGGATGTTTAGTAACTTTTCCGTAAGAGAGTCCGTGTAGTCTTAAATATCCACATCCTGGTTGTCTCGCGTTCCGAATAATAGGTCACATAGTAAACGGAGCTCTTCCAAACAAAACCATGGCTGATGGTGTTAGTCCTGACGTGTCATGGAATGCTGATCTATATGCCATCAAAAATAGTTGGTCCCAATCTTTCTGATGTTCATCTACGACCTTTGACAAATGTTCTTCAATGGGCTTGTTAAACCGCTCAACCATGCCGTCTGATTGTGGATGTAAGTCTGTAGTCCGTGTTTTATGGATGTTGAGTAAATCACAGACTTTCTGGAAATCCTTGGATTCGAAATTGCGTCCTTGATCTGGGTGCAGCTTTAACGGAACACCAAATCTGCTGAATAGGGTATACACGAGGACCTCTGCTATGGTAACAGCTTCTTGATTGGGGATCGCAAATACTTCAGGCCATTTACTAAAGTAGTCAATTGCCACTAAAATGTACTTGTTACCATTATTTGTTTCTGGAAAAGGGCCAGCTACGTCAATGACGATACGTTCAAATGGTAGGCCCACATTATAATGTTTCATTTTCCCCCTAGATCTTGTTTTGGGTCCTTGACTTGCAGCACAGGTTGAGCACTGCCGACACCACGATTTCACATCCTGGCAGTAGTTGATCCAGTAAAATCTATCGCGGATCTTGTCAATCGTTTTGTTCACTCCGAGATGAGCACCAGACTTTCCATTATGAACTTCTTCCAGTACTTCCGATATCTTCTTCCTTCGTACCACTAACTGTGTCTTCACTACTTTTCCATCGGCGCTTTCCCAGGCTCGTTTAAGAAGTCCATTTTCCACCACCAGAGAGTCCCACTGCGCCCACAGAGTTTTAAATGCAAATCTTTTAGTTGATATCTCTCTCCAGCTTGGTCTTGGTTGATGTTCTTCTTTCGCTTTTAGCAATAGGGCTATTTCACTATTTTAAGTTGCTCTGTGGTCCACTGCTGATCAACCTCAAATTTCATTTGCCTAATAGGAGTAATTCCTTTTCGTTGATCTATTCTTTGGCAATGCTTACAATTATCCTCACATGATGGTCTTCTGAATAAAGCATCTGCATTATTATGCAATCTCTCTACCCTGTGCTTAACCTTAAAGTTATATTGTTGTAACTTTTCAAGCCATCTGGCTATACCTGTCCTTCAGGCTGTTTCATATCCAAAAGCCATTTAAGTGCTGCATGATCAGTCATCAGAAATTCTTGTCCATACAGATATTGATGGAAATGCTCAACAGACCGTACTATTGCTAAAAGCTCTTTTCGGATTACACAGTAGTTACGTTCAGGTTTCGAAAGTGTTCGACTGTAGTATTCGATAACTCGTTCTTCTTCTGCTTGTACTTGCGATAAAACTGCTCCGATGCCGGTGTTGCTTGCGTCTGTGTCCAATACAAATTTACCCTTTTGTTCCGGATATCCCAATATTGGACTAGAACATAGAGCCGCTTTTAATATCCTGAACGCAGAGTCACAGTTATGATCCCAGTTACAATTTACTCGTTCTTCAGTGAGCTTATGTAGAGGTGCAGCTATATTTGCAAATCCTTCAACAAATCTTCTATAATAAGTATATAGTCCAAGGAAGCTCCGCAGTTCATGTTTGTCGCGAGGACGAGGCCAGTCCTTGATTGCTGCGATCTTTCGTTGGTCGGTTTGGATTCCCTCTGATGACACGACATGCCCGAGAAATTCAACTTTTTGTTGGAAAAGAAAATATTTCTTTGGATTCAGTAAGAGCTGAGCATTCTTTATTCTATTAAAAACTTCATGCAGGTTTTGTAGGTGCTCTTCGAAAGTTTTTCCCATTACCATTAATCATCAAGATAGACCAGGCATGTCTTCCAAGTGAGGCCTCGTAGAACAACCTCCATAAGACGCTCAAAAGTAGTGGGGGCATTGCATAGTCCGAAGAGCATAACTTTCCACTTCCGGTCTTTTCCTTATCTTGTTCGTCAATGAAAACTTGCCAGTAACCGCTCTTTAAATCGAGTGTTGAGAACCAATGAGAACCTGCTAGTGTCATCAACGTGTCATCAATCCTGGGAAGTGGATAGCTGTCTTTCTTGGAGACGTCATTGAGCTTTCTATAGTCCACGCAGAATCTGGTAGTTCCATCTTTCTTGGTGGCTAAGACAACATGAGACGACCATGGGTTTGATGATTCCTCAATAATTCCATCGTCAAGCATTTTGTTGACTAATGTGGTAACCTCTTGCTGCCGTATGGGGTGAGCACTTCCAGTGTCGATTTTATGTTTTATGATGCTCGTTCTTCCAGTATTGCCATTTTTGTTTTTAAAGGGTGTGCTCTGCTCTTTGATAAATTGTGTACCTAGCTCTCTTCAGTTCTTCGGAAGGCAGATGATGCCACGACTTCTGGAAATGTTCTAGGACTTCCTTATGTGATGTTGAGGGTGTTAATTCTGACTGCGTTTCGCAACTGGTTACCCACTGCACCGGCTCGCAAGTGGCTATCAGATCTTTATTGATTTTGATGGAGTTGGATGAAATATATTTGCTATCCTTATCGGTATTTCGCTGTCGGTTTTGACTAGCAGTGCTTTGCCTACGAGGTGTTTGCAAGGCAAATCGTGGTGTTGGATAAGTCCGATGCAGCCTCAAAAATCCTCCAATTTCCCATAAATTATCTGCTCGGTATTTCCGCTTATTCTGACAGTACATGGCGCCACTACTTTAGTCGGTGTGCCATCGTCTGTTTTGGTAAGGATGAACTCTTCGGTGCCAAACTTCAGAAGATTAAGCTTGCTGTCAAAAGAGAATCCATGTTGGCCAATGAGATCCATTACCAAAATAAATTCGTCTTCTATGTCGGCTACTAACACTGTGTGGTGTAATTTAATTCTTCCAAGTAGAAGTTCAATATCCATTTCCCCAAGTACTTCAGCTGTCTCGCCGGTAACCGTACGTAAAACTACATTCGTTGATATGAGCTTCTAATCTATTTACCCTGTTGGACCTTATCAAAGATACCGCCGCACCAGTGTCAACAGTAATTGTTATGGATGGCTCTTCCGTTGATATTTCTTTTAATAGTTAGACTGTCGGCGGCTTTTCCTAGGCTTTTTATGGAGACGATCCTGGGGGCTTTATCTTCTTAGCCAACACCCGCCCCGCAATGTTGACTAATTGAAGTTTTCCTGATTTGACTTCGAGGCCCTAGCGTCTCTGGATGGAGATCTAGACCGTTGTTGTACTCGGCAGTCTCTTTTGAAATACCTGGTCCTGCCACATCTATAGCACTGATTTGATGCATTTCGGTTACGTGGCCTATCTTCTATTGGCTCCCGGAATCTCACAGTGGCCTGAAGAACTTCCGTTCATTTCTTCAAAATTTCGCCCACCTCAGTTAATTCACAGCTATTTGTCGGCTTTTCTTCCTGGATGGATATGGCCCTGATTTTTGGCTTGGAGATGTTACAGGCCGCCTCGATTTCTAGGGCTCTACCCAAAGCTTCACTGCTGTTGTCAAATTTGGCTAGACGTAGCATTTTCTGAGTTTCTGGATCTGTGATACCATCCACGAAATATTGGACAGCAAGTTCCTCTTGAATATCTTCCGTTGCTGCCGGGTAGGTCAATTGAATGAGACGTCTAACGTCTGCCTCAAACTCTTGCAGGTTTTCACCAGGCTTCTGATGTCGGGACTTTACTTGTGCCTGATACAGTCGTCTTCTGTGTTGGTCTCCAAATCGTCTCTCCAGGACAGCTACAAGTATGTCATATTTCCGTTGTTGGCTGATGGGAATGGTCTGTAGTAGTTCCAGGGCAGACCCACGAAGCGCTACCACTAGTGATGTAGCCATTTCTTCGTTATTCCAACCGTTAGCAACAGCAGCGGCTTCAAATTGTGTTCTCTTCTGTACATTGTCCACGATGTTTGACCGTCATATGTTGGAGGTTTGCTATTTTGTCCTGTGGCGAATACCCTCTCGGTGGGTCCTTGATGTTTTAGTCTGGTAAATTCTGCTTGTAGATTCTTCATTTCTTTCTGTACGTCTCCTATTTCTTTTTGTACATTTCCAACTTCTTTTTGTACATTTCCAACTTTTTTTGTACATTTCCCACTTCTTTTTGTATATTGTTTACTTCTTTTTAAAATTTCTCATTTTGTCCGTCCAATATTTTCTGTAATTTTCCTTGCTCGCCTACAATTACATCTAGCATCCATTTCTGAACCTGGTCCTGCTCTGCTTGCCTTTTTTTGCTGGTCTTAAAAAAATTTCTGAAGCCGGTCCTGTTCTATTTGCCTTTTATCTTCTTGGTCTTGTAAAATTTTTTGAAGCCGGTCCTGTTCTGCTTGCCTTTTGTCTTCTTGGTCTTGCAAAATTTTCTGAAGCCTGTCCTGCTCTGCTTGCCTTTTATCTTCTTGGTCTTGTAAAATTTTCTGAAGCCGGTCCTGTTCTGCTGGACTTTTACGTTCATCTTCTTTTGCCATTTTGAACTAATACACTCTTTATTCTATACCACTGTATACAATTGAACAACTAAACTACTCTTATAACTTTACAACTAATAGCTCTTTACAATTCAACACTCAATGTTAGGTCTGCCTACCAGGCCATCGAGATAATTCCAGCGTTCCTGAATCTTCGCGGCCGGCCAGCGATGACTCATACATAGACGAGGGCAGGCACACAGCAAGGCCAGTTCTATAGGGTATCACAAAAACATTCGGATGGTTGCTAGTCGTGCCAATAAGTTAAGAGAAATAAGAATAAAATTAAATTTCTTAATAAGAGGATAAGATACAATATATATATTGATAATTTATTATGGCATAATTTTTGCAAGCGAAGTTGCTGAATGTTTTTATGTAAAATTTTTATTTTATTCTTACCAATTTTTGTAATTTAATGAATAATCCGGAGATAAAGCTGAACCGACTGTACTTATGGTGTGTAAGCCTAAGCATTAATATAGTATATCGAAAATCGTAAGAGACGCGAAGTCTGTTAAATTGGAGCAAAATTGGGTAATTCAGAGCTAAATTAAATTGTGCTCCAAAAATTCGGATATTCGGTATTAAAAAAAACAAAAATTTTTATTTCGATTTCAGTTTAGTATCACTTTATTTGAAGAGACAAGGCAAAACGAAATTTTTAATAGCCGACATTTCGCATTCGGGCAACCATCATCAGTAATCCATTATGTTACATTTCTGACGCATTGAGAAGGCAAATGCTATTGAAAAACTAAATAAAAAATGCAGAGGTCCCCATCCAAAATAAATAATTTGATGATGGTGGCATGAAGACGAAACATCCGGAAATAAATTTGAGGGCAACGTCTTGAAGCGAAGAGAAAGATGACAATGTTAATTTAGTTTTGCTTTAACTCATAAAATATCCGAAGTTATTAGCACCATTTAATTCAGCACCGAATGTCCTAATTGCATCATAAAAAGAATCCACTAAACTATATAGGCATAGGCACTACATTTTGTTTACCGAAGTACTTACCGATCTTTCTGCGAAGTATAAGTTCGTTATGATACTCGACAGCTTTTTTTCTATAGTGCCCAAGTATATTTTGACGTTGAATAAATTAATATCGGCATTGTCACCTAGAAAAGCAATAATCAAAAAGCTTGCTTTTAAATTTTGATAATAATTTATTTTTTAATTTTCCGACTATATCCTTTCTGCTTGATAATACCTATTTGAACAGATTAACGTGATATTCTTAGTTATTTTATTTTAAAGGAATATTAAAGTCAAACAAGTTACCAATCTCGAAAAAAAATAAAATGAAAATATAAACAAAATTTTTAGCTTCAAAATAAATGGTGCATTTCTTAATTTTTTCAAATGTCCGGAGTGTCGGATTTGCATTAATTTATCTGACAACTGTTACAAACGTAATAGCTCTGCTTTTTATCAGCCGAAGGGCAGTCTTGGTGGGCCCAACAAAACATTTAAATCACTGGATGCAATCTTCTTGAAAATCATCCCCATACATAATACACTCTGTCATATTCTGGTTTTCAGTGTTTTTTTTTATTTGGTATCAATTTTTAATTATTTTTTCATATTCGTAAATTTGTCTTTTCACTTTGATGGTATTTTGTACCGTCTTTCTTGGTCTTGCATGTAACCTTTTTTCCAATGCCCGGGGAGTGGGTGAAAGCTTGTCCAACATTTTTTTAGACCTAACTTGTGTTACCATAATTTTTAATTTTCAAATTTATTGATCATCTCAGTTTGTTTCGACGTACTGATGAGCCGTTTTTTTTTTCTGGTGTTGTCATGCCATGTCGGACAGTTTCGGTCACTTCAGTTCTTTTGAACAGCTTGGTTGTTGGTCATTCCTTTTCACTATCCTCACGGTCACCTGCAAATTGTTCTGTAGCATTCTGACCATTATCGTTTGGCAACTGAGCTTTAATCTGATCCTGTTCATAAATGGTCTTTGAAATATTTAAACCCTCTGAACCAATGAAATCTCTATGAAAATTTGAGGATTGCAGAGACAGATACTAGTATATTGAATGACATTCCTTGCAAAATCCAATCAGCAAATGTTTGAGTACGGGTGATTCCACAAGTTCACAGTGATCCTAGCAAATGCATTTTTGTGCATCCACAGAAAAGCTGCTTCTATGGAAGCATTTTTGAAAGGCTTTATTATTGTTGTATCCAGCTATTGCAGCTTGTGCTGTATACAGCGGTTGCAGTGTGGGAGAAGGTTGGGCATATCGACACTATTCTCCTTGACAAATGTAATAACGTCAAGCTCTTTGTGACTGCTATAGCGGCCTAATATTAAAAGTACGTAAAGTGCTAGGTGCGTGCGTTTTACAGAGCCATGCATCTATCTCAGAAATGTGAGGCCATTCATCCAGCCATTATCCCAGATTAACCTACACCGCAAAATAAGGTAGACCCTTCAAGTGCTCCAATCTTTAACGGCTCAGCCATTTTCTTTCGGGGAAAAATGAATAGGTGGGTTAGTTTGGGTTAGTGATCTCCAGTGACATTATCGAAATTGAACGACCTATTTCTCCTGATGTGAATTTTCCAACTTGCTTCTTGTTCCCAAAATTCTTCAAATAAAAGCTTCCACAGAACAAAATGAATCAACCTGGTAGAAAATGTATTTCTTCTGACGAAGAGGAAAAAGCATTCGTTGATAATGCCGTTGCCATTTGTAAATTTGGTTGGACAGCCAGGATCGTAAAGTATCTGCATTTAAAATGAACTCTCCAGGAAAGCGTTGGACAAAATCTTTCTTGAAGGGCCACAGAAGATAATTAGCCCAAAGGTTTTGCAGCCAATATTAAACGCGTCAGGGTAGCGGTAGATTAGATCTAGATCTGGTTGGTTCGACGGCTGCAGCTTTGAAGATTGGTTTTTTCTCTATGATATTTAATGGGTTTAAAGAGGAAACTTGAAAAAGGTTTTTATAGGGGATAATCTAAGTTCCTATATAACTGCAAGATTCCTAAGAGCCTGCGAGGAATATAACATCGAGTTTATTGCATTACCCCCGAATTCAAGGCATTTGACGCAACCTTTAGACATTGCCTTTTTTCGACCTTCAAATATCCCTTGGAGAAAGATACGTGATGAGTGCAAAGCCACACCCGAAGGTCAAAGAATGCTAACAATTCCGAAAAATGCTTTTCCATCATTTTTAAATAAGCTTTGTAGAATGCAGAAGCTAATTTGAAAGCAGGTTTCCAGAAAGCTGGTATACATCTTCTTGGTGCCCAAAACGTTCTTGAGCGTTTGCCAACTTATACTCCGGAAGCAGCTGATCCTAACACAAACCTCTTGTCTGACGCCTTTATGCAATATATTGAAAAAACCAGGAAAAATGTTCTTGGGCAAGGAGAATCAAGAAAGTTGAAAAACAAGGAAACATGATGTTGCACCGGGTAACAGAGCAAAAACTAATCTGCCTTCTAAATCACCTTCTTCCAAATGCAGTAAACCTCCAAAAAAACCAACATTGATGGAAATGAGGAAGAAAGCGGCAAATAATCATTACCTCCAGATTCAGCATTGAATCTTACAGCTACCAATGAAGGCATTGAAGGAGTAGTATAGTTGCTTGAAAAAGATGAATTTGTAATAGCTACCTATGACGAAGAGTATTGGCCCGGACAAATTGTGTCCATTCAAAATGATGGGAGCGTTATATGGCAAAAAGCGAGAAATTGTGGACGTGTTCCGATAAGGAGGATTGTATTCTTATTAATAACCGAAGCAAAGGAGTACCAAATGAGAACTTTTCTATGTGCCTGAACTTTGAGACGTACCTATTGAAACCAAAAAGTAAGTTGTGTTTTTTATTGTCGTTACTTTTAATTAGTTTTAAAATTCAAACAAGCCATTAATGTGCACTAATTTGTTGCAAATTTTGACTACAAATGAACGAAGACTTTGTTAAGAACACGTATTTTTAAATTTCAAAAATATACTTTTTATAATTCTTTAAGAACGCTTGTGTTTTTATTTTAATTTTAATATGATACCTTAATACATACTTGCAAATACTACTTCAATTTCTTATGACTAATATTAGTATATACAAGGAACCATAGTTGGGTAGTTGTAATACTGTATAATAATGCATTTAAACACCATATAGCTCATCGCAAGCAATTTAACTGATTGATATCCTCACAAATTAAGTAACTGTATAAATGTTTAGCGGATTAACAGTATTTTGAGGTTTCAGCTAAAAATTAAAAAATATGTTCAAACTGTGGTTCAACGTTGTATGAAATTACGGAACGTTAGATTTGTGTCAAATCGATTGTTAATCACTTAAATAGTCCCTATTTTTATCCGGAAATTTTAATGGCCAAATGTATCTGGAATTGTTGGAGACTTCTATTCATCCAGCCTTCGTACAAATGATAGAAATTCAAGAAGACCATGAAACTGCAATGTTTCAGCTCCATTCGCCCAACCGGTACGTCATTCCTCAAAACGACTGGAAGAAGGGGGTCATATTGAGTGGCCACCAAGGTCACCTGATTTGACCCCAATACATTACGAGATACAAAATAGGATATTATCACTATTACAGACCTAATAATTTTAAAATTGGCCCTCTGTCACATTTGAGGATGTCAAAGATTTCTTCAATTCCATTTAGAACCTTTTGTACGTTTTCATTAGCGTGTTGTACTTCTTTCTTATCTTCCTCTGCCTATAATAAAAAAAAATATTAGTATTAGCATAGAAGAAGATACCTAATGTATTCTTCTATGCTATTAGATCGGTTGTGAATGTCTGTTATGTAGCAATAAAAATAAATGTGAGAAACCTGTTTTGTAGCTGTTTTTAAATCGCTTTGCAAAGAACTAAGAGTAGCTTGTCGTTGTCTTGCTCTTTCTTTACTTAGTTCTATTTGTTCATCTGGAAGCAAAAATAAAATCTAATTATGTTCTGAAGATTCATAAAGTTTATGAAGCAAAATGTCGATGTATTTATTTTCTGTAATTGTGTGTATCGTGAAAGTAACCGATGAATGAAGAATTTTGCCATAACACACAAATGAAGGATAAGCAGTGAATCGAGGCACCATTGTTCGAGAGTTGGTTTCGCGCATAGCGCATTCGCCCATGGTCTCCGTCCGGGCTTAGCTAGAGCTGAGGCAACCCTCCCAGATAGGTTACACCCTTATTGGATCGGTGGCACTATATTTTTAGACCCTTCAAGGTGTCGAGCATCGCTCTCTTGAAGGCTCTGACTATCACAAACACATCTACAATGTTAGCTGTAAGCTGAATCTTTGCAGGCACCGACAGAAATGACTCCACGGAAACATTCACTTCCTCCCGGCCTGGATGCCGGCGTAAATGGGAATTTATTTTGGCTAAGACACCCGATTCGTCCTCGGGGAGAAACAACGGTCCCTGAACGTTCACCTGTTCACCGAATGACGACAAAGGAGCCGATACATGACGCGTGTTGACTCGACCGAAGACGAAGTGGAAGTCCTTCTCAGAGGTTACAATAACTGAAGTGCGTGATATTATTAAATCCATAAAAAATAAAAAGTGTGGCGATTTCTATGGTCTTAATATGCACATAATTAAATCCATTGCCAACATTATAATTTGTCCATTGGTAAAACTGTTAAATTTATGTATAAAAGAATCTGCTTTTCCTACAGTTTTGAAAGCATCTAAAGTTGTACCTATTTTTACAAAAGGTTGTGAAAATGATATTTCAAATTACCTGCCAATATCTATTGTACCAATCCTACCAAAGATTTTTGAAAAAAGCTCTTAGAAGTCGAATCACCTTATTGTTTAACAAGAGGCAATTTGGGTTTAGAAGCGCAAAATCCACTACCATAGCCATTAATCAGTTTATTGATTTTAGTAAATGATGGCTTAAAAGATGATTGTATGACTGCGGCTGCTTTTTGCGACCTAAGCCAAGCTTTTGACTGTGTCTCATTTGATCTTCTTGTAATGAAACTGAAATACTACAACTTCTCTCCTAATAGTATTAGATCATAAATGGTTGAAAGTAATGGTGTAAGTTCTGAGTTTTGTAAAGCTGGAGATGGTGTTCCGCAGGGATCACTCCTGGAGCCTTTGCTGTTTTTGGTATATATTAATGACCTGGTGGATAGTGACCCCAGTGCTGATTTCATTATTTTTACGGATGACCCGGGCATTATTAAGGGAGCAAAGGAAATTGGTGAATTGTAGGAGGATCTTGGTGAGACACGGTCAAGGGTTCCAGACTGGTTTACTGCTAAAATTATGTATTTCAACTCAGACAGAATTAGCGTTAACATCTCCAATTCTCAGTTAGTCTTTTGGGAATGAAACTAGATTCCTATAGCATGCCCATACCGCTCAACTATGCTTGAAAGTAGCGTCAGGAGTATTTGCACTGCGGAATCTTACACAATGTGCCTCCCCTAGAGTTGCAATGTCGGTATGCTTTGCTTGTGTCCAGTCCATAATTTCTTACAAATTTCTAGTTTGGGGCCAAGCGACTGGTATGGACCGTGTTTTTTCTCTATCAAGAAGGGCGATCAGAAAGTTGATGGTCTGGAATATAGAGCTGACTGCAAATACCCATTTACTAAACTTCAGGTCTTAACAATTCCATGTATGTATATTTTTCATTGCCTCTTGCATGTGAAAATGATCAGCAACAACTAAGAGATCCACTCTTCATCTGCTCCATTTACATTTTTGCTTTGAATTTTCCTCCCTCATTCTCTCTTTTTGTTTTCTTTTTTGTTGCCTTGTGAACTCGTTTTATACTCCTAATTTTATGTCTAATTAATTGTCTTTTATGAACTCAATATTCTTTATGACTTTGATTTTCATTTTTCTAGTGGATTTGTCAACAACTATATGCTGCCTAACAATTCAGTTCTTTCTTCACCTTATTACCATCACAATTCAATCTTTTCCGCTGTAATCATTCAATGATCTTCGCTCTATTTCATGAAGTTGTGGGAAGCTTCTCTACTAATCATCAGTTGCCGAATTACCGGGAATATATTCGAGCATTTGCTTAAAATATTCTTCGAAAGTCAGCCGTCATCTTTTCGTGGTAATATTTAATTGAATTCGATTAAAATTCTAATAAGCCCTTATCCAAAAATCCATTTTCACCTATATGAGCTAGGATCAGCCCTCTTCAAGACGGCGCGCGGGCCGTAATTCCGTTGACTAGTTCTCAATGACAGCTTGTCGAGACTTTGAGATGTTTCTATCTTGTCAGACTTTGGTACGGTGTACCCTTTGTTCATCCAAGTTTCATCCAAATAAAATATCATAAGCTATCGTCAGTATGGCTTCCGCAAGCACACATCAACCGGAAATCTTCTGACTTACGTGACCTACCTGTGTACCAAAGCTATCAAAAGCTACTGCGAATCTCGTGAATCTAAATGAAGTGAATTAGATATGTCCAATAAATATGGCGCTTTTCAAGACTCTTTCATTTCAGACATGAAGGTTTCTCGTGTATGTGCTTCTAGAGGATAGTTAAAAATGGGTTTGCTTGAAAATTCGTGTCTTTAAATAAGAAGACGAATGGAGTGCGCCCAAGAGCTCAGTTCACGTCTCGCGGCCCTGTTATGGACTGACTTTCTAGTGTAACCACCCATTTCAGAATACATTCAACTGGAAGCTGGGGTAAGTCTTCGTCATCCTTAGTGGCTTGCAAAATTTTGTCTAGCATTGGTATTTCTTTGCCGAAGAAAAAGCATGCATTTTTCTTATACCAATTTTAGCATCGTCATCAATTTCCGATGGATTCTTCTCTTGGGTTGAGATTCTTACATTCTTCAGGCATTTCTTCCTACCATACCAGTTTGTAATTATGCTGCGGATATATCTTGCAGGTTGTTGGTATACGAGAGCATTATGGACGTTTATGATAAGAGTTTTTCGTCGCAGGGAATATGGACTATTGCTAACTCACTGAATATGAACTGGAGGAAAACTTGAAGTTGAAGCCATTATATAATCAGATCTTACTTGCCCTTCGCCGAACACGAACTAATTTGGTTTTGTTTTCATATTTAGAAATCTACCTACGAAACGCAATAGCAACCTACCTGGAATCTAATTTACAACAAAGCAATTTACCGAGGAGTATCTGATCTATCCTAAGCACTAAATGAACCTTTGCAATTCGCTATGATTTTTGTATATAGTTTTAAGTTTATTTCATACCATGCTATAGAGCTTAAACGACTGAAACGAAGATTCAGAAAGTGTAGCATTTTTAATGACAACTGTTTATTTTTTTAACTGATTTCATATTAATTGAGCGAATATCAATGACGAGATTTTTTTTAAATTTGATGTTCATATTCTTTTACCTACCAATCTTATGATGAAGTTCTTCCATTATGTTATTTAAGGTCTCGATTTCATGACTTAATTCGTTAACGTAATTAAAAAGGGCAAAGTTTTCCTCCTCTTGTTTGAGAAATAATGCGGCAATTCGGTCTACATCCTCTTCTTCGCAAAATATCTGTAAAAGTAACTCAAATCAAAAATAAATAATGTCGAGACCATAAAGGAACTAAAAGAAATTGGTACATTTGACCTCATGATGTTTAGGTCAACTTTCCTATATGTGTACCTGGATTGTTTTTAAAGTAGTCTCGTAAACTTTTAGTTGATTTTCTAGCTCTTGCTCTTGCATTTCCCTCTTTGTCCTTTCTTTTTCTTCCAGGTCCTTCAAAATCCTCTTTTGACCCTTAATGCAGAGAAATTCTCGCAATGTCATATAGTGGTCAAGTCTCCTTTGAATTTCTCTCATTTCCTAAAACATATAAAAAACTTTAATTGGCAAACTTTGTTATAACATTAAAAATATCAAATCTGCATGCAGGTATCGATTTTTGAGAAACGAGGCGTGGATAGCCGTGAGACGCCACTGAATAATATATTTACTACTTAAGAACAAATGTTATGTAGTGCGTTATTGCAACTATTCAATATCTTGTTCTTACCTCAGAATGAAGAATAAAATCTAGTTCAGCTCTCTTCTTAAGGGCATCAAGCTTGGAACACCATTCTTCACGTTGGTCGAACGCAATGGTGGCTTGTTCAATCAGATCAACCATGTATTTTTTACCAGAATGAATATCTTTTAGTAGCTTTTCCCAAATTTCGTTAAAGTGATTTCTATGAATTATATTTCAATAATACTTTTTTTAGTTTGTAAAATACTATCTCTTGTATCCTTAGTCCTTACCTTTCCTTTAACAAATGATTAATTTCCTCTCTCAGTTCTCCATTGGTGGCCAAAATAGCACAAAACTTCTTCACCATATTGTCCAGTCTATTCGTCAACATCTGTAACGCTTTTTGGCCACTGGTTAGTCTAGTTTGAAAATGAGTGTCTGTTACTGAACTTTTTGGACGCAAGTGCTTGATGTCATTTTCTAGCTATAAAAATATGAGCAGTTCAGTTATTATGATCCATAATTTTATAGATACTAAACTGGTTCAAGTGCTGGTTCGTATAACCCATATATTGCCATCGGATGTATTTAGGTTATTAGAGACAGATAAGGACAAAACAAGATCAATAACAGTGGTTTTATCTCGTGCCAATTTAGTTATATCCTCTGAAAAGGACATAAGATAAACTGAACGAACCTAAATTTGGATTTGAAGAAGCTCAGAAGGGAATAATCGAATATTCGCTATAAATTTGATGTAAGTATATTGCAATGCTAAAACAAACATTGCAATATAATATAGTCAACCACCGGTTAAACTGTTTGTTAAAATGCAGGTGGTATTGGGTCAGATATTGCCAATGTATACTAATTTTGCCTACCAGTCAGAAGCTATGAGGCGAAGCTGTCTGCCTAGTAGGAATTACAAAGCCTTTAAATTCTAAAACTTTAAAAATAAATGAATAAAATTTAGCTAGTTTTCCTCCATTTTGTGTTTTAAGCAATATTATTTAGCCCCCCTTCATCTTGATATCATCATTTACAAAGTACCATGCAAGGTAGTGGATCAGCTTGTCGATATTGGTCGACAAGATAAACATTTTATTTTGTTCGGTGGTTATGACATCTGAAATAATTTTGGCCAAATTCGAGTTTATTGATTAACAGTCTTTCTATCACTTCAGCAAGTACAATAATTCATAGCTTCTGCCATTCTAGAATCTAAATGAAGCCAATCAGAGATTTTCAATAAATATGGCGCTTTTCTAGATCTTTTTAATGCTTCAGATACTAAGGTTTCTCTTAAATGTGCCCCTAGGGGACAGTTACTCTCACGTTTTCTGAATTTAAAAACAGGTTTTTGCCTTCAACTAAGAAAATGATTGGAGTGCGCCAAAGAGCTCAGTTCGCGTCTCGCAGCTCTGTTATGCACGGACTTTCTAGTGTAACCACCCACATCAGAATACATGCAATCGCAAGCTCGTTATTTTCTTTATTTTTGATGACATCAAATTTGTATTGTCTTAAACGTTTTCAATGCTTCAGAAATTAAGGTTTCTCTTATATGTGCTAATAGGAGATAGTTACTCTCACATTTCTTGAACTTAATGCCGGGCACACGCATTGGGCTAAGTATCGCAAACCTCGGCCAACATGATTGTGTGTGAGGTCTGTTTGTCAGGTTGGCCGCGGCTTGGAAAAGCTTGCCGGTGTTCTCTTCATTGTTGGTAAATCGCGACAAATCAAAAGGATTCGAGCAAGTCTTTGCTCGCAATTTGTGCCGTCCACAATTATTTTGGCGTTACGTCCATTGTGTGGTTGCCATAATTGTACACAAATGATTCGCCAAATGTTTCGACAAATGTTTGGGCAAATATATGGACCAATGTGTATGTACGGCATTAAAAAAAACGTTTTTGTTTGAAATTTCGATTTCCTTAAATAAGAAAACGAATGGAGTGCGCCAAAGAGCTCAAACCTCAACTCGCAGCCCTGTTATGGGCTGACTTTCTAGTGTAACCACCCATTACAGAATACATCGAATTGGAAACTCGTTATTCTCTTTATTTTTGACGACATCAAATTTGTATTGTCTTAAACTTTTTCAATGTTTCGGATATTAAGGTTCCTCTTGTATATGCTAACAGGGGGAGTTACTCTCACGTTCCTTGAATTAAGAAAAAGGTTTTTGTTTGAAATTTCGTTTCCCTTTAAATAAGAAATCGAATGGAGTGCGCCAAAGAGCTTACACCTCATCTCGCAGCCCTGTTATGGGCTGACTTTCTAGTGTAACCACCCACTACAGAACACAACCAATTGGAAACTCGTTATTCTCTTTATTGTTGATGACATCAAATTTGTGTTGTCTTAAACTTTTTCAATGTTTCAGATATTAAGGTTACTCTTGTATGTGCTAATAGGAGGTTTCTTGAGCTTAAAAAAACGTTTTTGTTTGAAATTTCGTTTCTCTTTAAATAAGAAAACGAATGCAGTGCGCCAAAGAGCTCAGTCCGCGTCTCGCAGCCCTGTTATGAGTTGACTCTTTAGTGTAACCACCCACTTCAGGATACATTAAATCGGAAACTCGTTATTTTCTTTATTTTTGATAGCATCAAATTTGTGTTAACTTAGGCTTTTTCAATGTTTCAGATATTAAGGTTCCCCTTCTATGTGCTAATATGGCATAGTTACTCTCACGTCTCTTGAATTAAAAGAACGGTTTCGTTTGAAATTTCGTTTTCCTTGAAATAAGAAAACGAATGGAGTACGCCAAGGAGCTCAGTCCACGTCTCGCAGCTCTGTTATGGACCTTCTAGTGTAACTACCCACTTCCCTCGTTACTTTCTTTATATTTTTTGACATCAATTTTGTATTGCCTTAAGCTTTTTCAATATTGCAGATGTTGAGGTTCTTCTTGTATGTGCTAATAGAGATTAGCTGTTACTTTCATGTTTCTTGAATTAAAAAGAAACATTTTTGCATGAAATTTCGCTTCTCTTTAAATAAGAAAACGAATTAAATGCGCCAAAGGGCTCAGTCCGCGTCTTGCAGCCCTGTTAAGGGCTGACTTTCTAGTGTAACCACCCATTTCAGAATACAACCAATCGAAACCTCGTTATTCTCTTTATTTTTGATGGCATCAAATTTGTATTGGGCACCCGATCAATCTCTGGCATATAATTAAAAAAAAATACCATCACATAAGTCGCTGTCATAAACAGAATCATAGTTCGGCAAGTCTGCCATATTTTTTAAATCACCCCTATGGTAACTGGTGTGACATAGAAAATGCTTTTAGTCCTTAGTGAAGGTAGTAGGTCTAAGTTTATACGTTAGACAGGCTTAAATACTCTTCTACTAGAAACATTCCGATATAGTGAAGTGAACACTTATTTCTGGGTAGCGAACAAGACTGAGCCATCACGCGTTACGTTCGTCAGGCTGGACTGTGTAACGCTCATTCGTGTATTTTTTGATATTTAGCAATTTTTTCGAAAAAGGCTTTGAGGGGTTCTCACACTTGGCCGACGGTTAATTGCTTTTGGCGATCCGACTTTCCGTGCGATTTTTCTAAATTTTGCTTTGATACATGATACAAATTAAAAGAAAATAATAAATTTGTTGAAATTTTCTGGACACCTTCTTTTTTCAATCTTATCGAAAGTGGCAGGAATGGAAAAATTGCGAGTATGTTGATTAGACGTGTATATTTTTGAAAAGGGGTCGATTTAGCACCGAAAAAGTCGCGAGGTTCAAAATCTCGAGACAACAGTTTGATAGAGATTTTTTATGGACTTATGAGGAAACATTTAAAAACATCAAATTCTAATTCAAAAAAAATTAAGGATTTTATTGTTTTTTTATCGAAAAGCTGATCACTTGACGAGAATCTACGCTAAAACCATAGAAGTGGACACTTTACAAATGATGATGCCTTTATACAGAGTGAGCTAGTTGAATTTAAACTTTTCGCCATTTCGAGTTTTGACACAACACGTCACCACATATTTTATTACTGGAAAATCGAATAATATAGATTAAACATTCATACATTACAGCGAAGGGTTACGAGTACAACATATCAAAAATCGAATCGATACGATTGTAAATGACGAATTGGCGGTTTTTCTATTTTCCATTTGAAAAATCTACTTCAAGCCTACGTTTTTCATAAAACAAGAGAAAAACATAACTTTTTATCACTCAATAAATGAAGTGGAAGTTCGACTTTATGTTGATCAAAAAGCTCAGAGGCAGCAAAGTGTTTTGCCGTCGTCCCAGCGGCAGCAAAACACTTTTGCTGCTGCCTCTGAGCTTTATAACATTTTATTGTGGTTATTTTGCCAAGGATATATTTTAATTGGCTGTAGACGTAGTTGCGATGATATCTATTAGTGTTTATCTTAGATATATGAAACGCAGTTTGATTTTTTGCTCTATAACGTTTAGATGCATCTTCTAACCTTTTTAATTTGTACGTCCATCTCGATAATCTCCTCCTTTTCAATTCTAACCTTTTCGCAATACTCCTCGTAAATATCCAGAAGTCTATAAATTTCCTTGGACAATTTTCGGTCCTTTCTTTTTTGGTTTCGACAAGTGGCCACATTGATGTCCTCGCACAGTTTCACTTTTTCTTGGCGCAGCTGTTGGATTATTTTCCTTTGCTTTTCGAGTTTTGAGCTGGTTTCGTCTGAAAACGCCATTCTGTCATCCTCCATGATACGCAACTAAAATGATTTGATAAACGTTTGAATACTTTAGTGATACTGATATTGAATTTTATTAATCCTAAGAAAACATCCGCAGCATTTTTTTGAGCACATGATGTGCAACATGCATAAAATATTTGACAAATATCCAGCACATTCCTCAAATGCAAATGTTGGCCATTATGCCTTGAGCTATTTAAACAGCTTTCTAGTAGGAGTGGCAGGTCCCACCAATTCAACATCATCCTAACAATTTATTAATAATTATTGAAATTTTAGAATAAATTATGACCGATTCGGTTGAAACCGGTGACTATAGAGTGGACAGGAATGTCAAGGACCTTCACCATATATGTCAGTTTTTCAGGTTTCAGATGGAAGTATTTGCCTTCATTTTTTCAGAGGTAGCAACGTGATAGGAAGTTAATCCAGGCACAGAACAAGAGATTCACGTCTACTTTATTAATTAAATATACTAACAAATATTAACATTTTTTTTAAATCTCAAACCACTGCTTTAAGCTCTGACCTCCAGACTTAAATAAATTAACGCAAACAGTGTTATGTTGACTAGTTGGTAAGTCGTCCTAATTATCAAATAATTTTGATTTAACATTATACATTTTTTTTTCAATGAATATTTAGGTAGTTTTCATATTTTCTAACAAAAAGTGAGTAAGAATTGATAAATTTAACTCAACCTATTAAAACATTCAGATGCAAGCTAAACAGGATTATTTAAATCAAGGTTAGTTTGACTTTGTGCTAGAACTGCTAGATATAAATTTGAGTGCGATCTTGTACTGTGATTGTTAATTTCGCTAACGGATTGAAAATTTGTGTTGGATATTTGTAGGTTATTAAGTATTTTATATACAAGTTTGCATTGTTCGAGTTTCAATAGACTCTATAATTTAGCTACATTTAATTCTTGATATAAAGTAGTTGTAGGCCATGGACTACATACCAAAAGCATGGAGAAGGGCATAAGTCACCTTCATCCCGAAGATAGGAAAGAAGTGTGGCCCAGACCCCAAATCCTTCAGACCAATCAACCTCACGTCATTCTTACTCAAGACGATGGAGAAGACAGTAGACAATTACATCAGATCCACTACTTTAAAAACGCGGCCGTTGAATGCAAGCCAGCATGTATACAGAACGGGCAGGTCCATAGAGACCGCACTGTTTCAACTGACCAGCATGATACAAGATACAAGAATTGAGGAAGGCGCCTTCCTAGACATCGCGGGATCCATCGAGAATACATCCCACGTGGCTGTAAAGAGGACACTAATGACAAGGGGAGTGAACGACTCAATATCTTGACGGATGTGTGAGATGCTTGCCACGAGGACAGCAGAAACATCAGTATAGGCAATCGGACTATTGAAGTGAGCACCACTCGAGGTTCGCCATAAGGTGGAGTATGCTCACCACTAATGTGGAGTCTAATGGTGGACGAAAAACTGGAAATACTGACAAACCTCGGCCTACATTGTGTTGGGTATGCCGTTGATATTGTCATCACAACAAGAGGAAAGTTTGAGGGTACACTATGTGAACTCATTCAAGCTGGACTCAAAGCAATGGAAGAATGGTGCAAACAGTGGGGCTGGAAACAAACCCAACGAAAACAACCATAGTACCCTTCTCTAGTAAGAGATAACCCCCTAGAATGAAAGTTGGCCAAATACACAAACGGAAAAGCATAGCATAAAATCAGCTCTCAACAAAGTACAATGCCTGGCGTTCGTAAGCATAACAGGCGCAATGAAAACTTGTCCAACAACAGCAATCGAGGAAATTGTGGGTCTCGCACCTCTCCACATTGTTGTAGAGGGAGCAGCTAGACAAGCAATGGCTAGAATCACAAGAGAGAGAGAGAGAGAGAGCGAGCGAGGTAGGATGGCTTAGAAAGAGTGAATTAACATCCCTGACAAAGCATATACCACTTCATGGGCTCGATATAGTTAAAAGATACAATTTTGAAAGATACTTCACTGTCGTGATAAGATGTAGAGAAGAATGGAAAAGAACATCACTTGCATTCTCACATCGTAGCAAAGTGCCATAAAATGGTATACTTACAGACGGGTCAAGAACTGAACAGGGAACTGGAGCCGGAGTATTTGGCCCAGGAACCAAATTCTCCGAAGCAATGGGAAAATACCCGGACATATTCCAGGCGGAAATTAACGCTATAGGAAGATGTGCGCAGTTCAACCTCGACAGAAACTATAGGAAGAAAGAGATTGTCATCTTCTCAGACAGTCAAAAGCAGCCATCAAAGCGCTGAGGTCACCAACAATCAGCACCAGCCGCCATGGAAATGCCGAGATAGGCTAAACGAACTAGGCAAGAATAACAAACTATCCCTTTAATGGATACCAGGACACGCTGGAATAGAAGGCAACGAAAAAAGCAGACCAATTGGCAAAAGTAGGAGCACAAATTCCGTTTTTAGGATCGGAATCTTTCTGTGACATAGGAATGCATAACTACAAGGAAGAATACAGGAAAGAAGAACGAACCAAATGGATCAGTCTATGGGAACGCTTTTCCGGATTAAGGAAACCAAAGATGTTTCTAGAGCCTCCTCGCCCAGGAAGATCAAAAAACCTTATAACACTGAGTAAGAACAATCTCCGCTTCCTCCCCGGCTTTCCTACGGGCCACTGCCGGTTGACAAGGCACCTGGAGAGAATAACAATTAAAAACGAGGAGAGTTGCCGATTCTGTGAGGAGGGGGAGGAAACCCGGAACACCTTCTCACGGAGTGCGAGGCGGTCGCGAACAGGTGAATGGCCTGCTTCGGGTGCTGCATCGTCGAACAGAAGGAACTTCCAACCATAGAACCGTCCAAACTGCTTGCTTTTGTCAAAGCACTGAAGCTGGATGAGGTACTATGATTGAGAATCACATCAACGGAAGCACCAAGGAAGGGGGACACAATAGACCTATACAGGTCGCAGTGTACTAATATCCCCCAAAGATCATTCATTCATTAATTCAACTGTAGGTGTAAGATACTCATTTTAGAAATTTGTTTTGCATAATTTGCATTTCATTGAAATTGGTTTTTTCCCAGCTTCCCCAAATGGGCAATATATATCTCAAATGTGACAAGAAAAAAACCGCATATATTTGCTCTTTTGTCTAAAAAGCACCTATAAATAACCGAAATCATAAGATTTGCTTTATTTATAATTTTATTCATGTGCATTTCTCAATTTAAAAACTAATCTAAATTAAACTTAAATATTTAAGAGATGTTACTTTTTTCAATTTAATATTATTCATATTTAAATCAAAATTATTTACTAGTTTGTTTTTTTTTGTTTAAAAATTATAAACCTGAACTTGAACTCGAATTTTAACCCCCTTACAAGAAGGGGGCAGTTCGGCGCTGCTACGAGACAATTTGTCAGTACGACCTCCGTCCGGGCTTAGCTAGAGCTGGGGCGACCTTCCCAGATAGGTTTCACCCTTGCTGGATGGGCGACCGTATTTTGGGGTCACTGCGACCTTGTCTGGTTCTGGGCCATGTTACGACCACCCACTTTTTCCAATGGCACAGACAGAAGCCTCACAATGGGTATTTCCGGTGGCTATGAGACAAACACTTATACACTGAAGTGGTACAGAGTACAGACGACGCTGGCTGGGACGTCCTTCTTCCTTGGGAGGCAAAACGGTTCCTGAACGTTTGCCAAGCGTCGCCCAATATGTCTTCGAAAGAGCCGCTACCTAACGCGTTGAGAGCACACTAACTACAGAAATCGGTCTATAGTTATTCATTAACAAAAATAGGACCCACTTTACTATTAATGCCCAGTTTCTTAAAGTATGGATAACTTTATTCTTCAAATATTTCCTATGACAACGATTGTTAATACAATTGTAACCATAGTAATTATTGGCTTCATAACTTTATACAATAGATATATCTGATACTTCAGAAACCGGGCAGAAGACAGTCATTTTGAAGGCAATCCAAAAATCTAAGATAAGTTCATTTAAAATGGAGATGTCCTAGAGGCTAAAGAAAACTTGCTAAAAGTGGCCACACTGTAGACATACAAGCTCTAGCAGAGACAAGCTCTAGTGCTTATTCGGGCTTGAGGAGGACAAAAAGTATGTGATCTAGAGCTTGGGAGAGAACAAAGGACAGCTGGACGAGAACGACAGTACGCTGACAGGCTAATGACTTCATCCTATACAGAAATCGGTCTATAGTTATTCATTAACTTTTTCACCGGCTTTAAAAATGGAACCCACTTTATTATTTAGACAGTCATCTTGAAGGCAATTCAGAAATCCAAGATACGCTGAGTTAGAAGCATGGAAATGTCCTAGAGGTTAAAGAAAGCTTGCTAAAAGTGGTATTGTTGTAGACATACAAGTTCTAGTACCTATTCAGGCTTAATGTGTGATGTGACCAAGAGCCTGGAAGAGAACAAAGGACAGCTGGATCCTATATCCGAGAGGAGCAGACAAGCTCTAAAATCAGAAGTTTCGGCTGTTTTGAAACGCCATACTAGACCCAACAGATCTGCAGATGGTATAGGAAATCGAGGCACGTTTTCTTTGATTCAATTGCCGCCGATCATTTGATAGGATGAAAAGAAAAATCTTCGACACCACAATCTTCTTCGGCATATTTTTTAAGGTGATGCGTTAAATCAAAATACAAGTTGTTTCCAATATTTAAATATTAATTAAGATATTCCAAAAAAGCCATATTTTTAATTATAATGTTGTTATATATAAGCAGAAAAAAATGCTAAAGCCTCACTAATAAAGGCCATAGGGCTACCTCAACATGTTTGTTTCAAGAAATGCATTTGGTGCCGCGTTCCTTTTATCGTCAATCAAGGTACCAATAGTACCAAACAGACAGTGTTTTCAATAGCACAATGAAACATAGAGAAAAGTTCAAATAGTTACCTGTCTTTGTAGCCTTGCTAACTCCTCTTCCGCCATAGCGATCATTTCTTTTTCTGTAGAGCTATTTGGCGCTGATCTACTAACTTGATTCATTATTCTATACTGTTTCTATGAACAAAAATAAAAATATGGTAAAAAATATGAACAAATCAAAGGCTGCGGGGGAAAAATTTAAGAATGAAATCAGGCTGATTGCACCGGAAAAGTTTGATCAATATGCTGTAAACCCGTAGTCAGGTTTCAGTTTTAGAGGGGTCACCCAACATTTCAACTAAAAAAGATATTTTCGACTTCTTGCCCTAACATCCCTCGGGTCAACGGCAGTTGCGTGTTGGAAAGTATCACTTTCCGCATTTATTAGCAAAATAACTATTTTTGTTCTGTCGCTATATACGCAAGAGAGCGTTTTGCGTATAGGATAATCCGGCGCTGGAAAGGCATAATAATAAGTAACTGAAATGGTACACATCAAGTACTACTATTTGATGACAATCAATGTCTGTATTAACAAATAAAATATTATAATTTCTTATGGTTTTATTATCAGAGCACAAGAATAAATAACAACATTTATTCTTGTGATCAGAGCTTCTACATCAGTGGACTATGGGGCAAAAAGCGCCTAATTTGTATCTATTAATTCTGGTTGTGAAATCAGTTTTTAAAATAGATGCTACTTTTTCTCAACTCTCATAATACTTCAGAGCATTAGTCCCATTGAGTAGTATCCATCTGCACAAGAATTTTTTTAATTTAATACAGGGTAAAAGAAAAATCATAATTCGAGTAAACAAACTGTGTTTTATGAAAATTGCTATTTTATTTGATTAAATGCATTCCATTTTGTTGTAAACAAAAGTATAATCTGTTTTCAAATTCCATTCTGACATTTTCAAACACTTGTCCTGGAATAGATCTGCATTCTCTAGTAAGACGTTGCACAAGATCTTCTATTGAAGCAAGTTGTGTTTTAAACACAACAATTTTCAAATGGCCCCGGAGTCCCGGAGAAATAAGTCAAGGGGTGTAAGATAAAGAGATCTAGCCGGCCATTCTATTGGTCCTCTCCGTCCAATTCACTGACTTGGAAAAGCGTCATTCCGAAAATGCCTGACAGGAAGAACATAGTGTGTTGATGCTCCATATTGTTGATAAGGTATCAAATTTTCATTTAGGTTCCTGTTTCCACCAATATCTGACTGATTTGAACAATGAGAGGTGTCTAACATTTCCAAGTAAATATCACCATTGAGGTAGGCATTAATAAATAATGGCCCGAGTACAGTATTACCTAATATTACCCCCAGACATTTATTTTTTGTGGGTATGAATGCGGATTTTCGTCACTTGAGTATCTACAGTTGTGTTTGTCCACAGAACGATAAAATCGTGCATTTGTCGCTGAAACAAATATTTTTTAATAACTGGGGAGTAACACGCAACATTTCTGATATTTCCTCGCAATATTAGATCCTTCGATCAGGGTCGTCCTCACGTAACTCCTGGAGAAAGTGAAAATGATTAAGTACCTGAAGAATAGCTTCATGAGAAATTCCTGTAGTCGCTCGAGCTTGGCGTAGAGATATTGTAGGATTCATAACAAAATGTCCTAACACTTTGACTTCTGCTGTTTCATCGAGTACTCTTCGATTAATTTTTTTTGTTTGCCTCTAATTCTGTTTCATAAAAATGTGTATTTATATTTCACTGTGCGGATGGTTTCGGGTCTGGTTGATTGCATAGTTGAGGGCTTTGAGGAAGGCAAATGGACAGATAGTAGTCTGCGCGACCTCGGCAAACTTTGCATGAATGAAACAAATGCTAAACATATATTTTTAGCAACCCAAGGATCAACAAGGGCTGTTCGGTCAACCTCCTGGAGATTCTTGTTGACGGTGGGCTCACCTGGTCAGCACACATAAGTCAGCTCGGTCGCCGGCTTCCTAGAAGCTTATTCCTCTAGAGACGACTGGGTGTTTAATGACAGTAGTCTATTGAGCTCTTACTATGATATGACAGCTTACCTTTGAATAAGTGATGGGAAGCATTACAGAAAACGAATATCCATTATGGCATAATAAAAGCAATAAAGAAATTATATGAAGGTACAACTGTCAAAGTGAAAGTGAAAGAAAGACTATCGTAAGGTGTCACATTTAACAAGGGACTTAAACAGGGATGCTGTGTACCACCAATGCTGTTCAAGGTTTACTTGAAACAAGCCCTCAAAATATGGAAGAGAAAATGCAATGGTATGGAAATCCCTTTAAAAAATAATAGCACTATATACAAGTTATGTTATGCCGACGATCAAGTGATATTAGCACAAGATCATGATGACTTAAATAACATGACAAGAAAACTACCAGAAAAATACCTAAATTTGGGGATTTGAAGTAAATGTGGGCAAAACTGAACAAACATGTAATGGAGAAGGAGAAAATATAATACTGGAGGATGGACGAACTATATAATGCTGTTCTGAATATAAATATCATGGTCTTAAATTAACCAGAGACGGTACACTAAATAAAAGGATACACAAGGCAGGAAAGCAAACTCGATCATGAATAGAATATTATAGGACCAGAACAAATAAAAAGAAAATAAAGGCAAGATTTACAATTCCATTATCAAAAGTATTATAACATATGGCAGATGAAAAAGAAAACAGAAAAATATGAACAGCAGCAGAGATGGGTTTCTGGATAAGGACTGCTGGAAGATCCAGAAGAATTAAAGTAATACATGAAAAGATCAGAGATATAATGCAGGTGAAATATCCAATGGTAGATGACATTAAAACAAAACAGCTAATATGGTATGGCCACGTACAACGCATGCTGGAAGAGAGATTACCAAAATAAATTTTAAACTGGTCACTATAAGGAAGAAGAAAAGGAGAAATGCTCAGGCAAAGTTGGAGAGAAGGCGTAGAAAAAGAGATGCGAGTACCAGAAGTAGCAGATAATTTATGGGCCAATAGAGATGAGTGGAGGTTAGCTGTCGGAGAAAGACGTTGTATATATATTCCACTGTGCAGGTGGTTTCGGGGATGGTTGATTGCATAGTTGGGGGCTTTGAGGAAGGCAAGTGAACAGGTATTAGTCTGCGTGACCTCAGCACGGCTTTCGACAGTGGAATTCGTTTACGGTTTTAAAGACATCGCATTAAGTTTTTTCAGATCTTATCTTACAGCTAGACAGCAATGGGTCGAGGTGTCAAGTAGAAGGGTATCTCCCTCCTGCTCGACACCTCGAGGGTTATGGAGGTGGCCAGTAGCCTCCCCCAGCGTTTAATTATTTTACCAATTTTTTTTGTAATATATATTAAAGATCTTAACTACTTTTTTCGCATGATATGCAGATGGCACTGCTCTAATTGGTTGTGCTACCGATCGCGCCACACTTGAAGCTAAGCTGAAAGTATTGGAAGAAAGGGCTAATGATTGATTTATGACCAAAAACTTGCATGAATGAATCAAAAACACAAAGCATTTATATTTCCAGTAATCCAAGGATTAACAAGGGTGGTTCGGGCAAGCTCCTGGAGGTTCTTGTTGACGGTTGGATCACCTGGTCAGCACAGATGAGCCAGCTCGGTCGCCGGTTTTCTAGAAGCTAATTCCTCTTGAGACGACTAAGTGGGTTGGTTACTGGCACTGAGCTCTTTCCTTACTTCTCTGTTTAGGGAAATCCATGAGGCAGTTAGGATATTCAGGCTGCAAAAGGAGGAAGTACGTATCCTGATAAATGCAGGAACCTATCAGAGAAGTAAACCTGACTTCTTAACTGTCGAGTTTTATTCTTACCCTGCCCATACAAAACTTGGTAAAGTATGCTTTTTATTCTATAAATGAATACATGACTATCCCATTCAATATGCGACATAATATGTGTATGACTAAGTGCCATGTGATATATCCTGTTCTGTTTTAAGCAGTTTTAAGTTTGAAAATTTTCGGACATTTTAATAATTGAAGTTGACTTTTGTGATCTGACGTATGTTGATATTGACACCAAATATACTCTATTCTATTTTAAAAGGTAAATGGTCTGGAGAACGACCATTTTATGAGAATATATTGAGAATTTTTTACCTTTCTCTACTAAAACTACGCAAATGGCATTCAAAATAACAAGTATATTTAATTAATATTATTAGTACTGCTCTGTGAAGAATTGCGCCGTGAAATCTAAAACTGAAAAAATATTAAGGACGTAGAAATTATTACAATTTCAAATTAAAATGATGCCAGTAATATTTGATGCCACAAATTGTCCGCTTTTACCCACGATTCCCCTTTATCTCTAGGCCAATTCGCATGCGCCCAGGTGAGTTCGTTACCATGGTAGTGGCAGTAGGCGGTTTTTCAAACAAGTGAATAGCGCTTGTTTCTTGTGTTTACTGTTTAGTTTATTTCCAAAGTGTACGGTGATTTCTGTGCCGCTTCGTGTTTGCCTTTTCCGTGTTTTCATGCTCACCCGAGTTAAGTTCTTTTTAAATTCCGTGACGACTTTCGTGTTTTTTAATTCCCGAGCTTAATTATTACGGTGGGCAACGGTAAAGCTTGTGATTTTGTGTGTTGTTTTCAGTGTCTGTTGGATTACCTTAGAACTCAGGTAGGTAGATAACCGTGAATTATTGTTTGTATTGTATTAGAATGATGTGTACCTAAATTGCGGTCCTTCGGCCGTACCCTAAGGAAACATGGCTTTGGCATGGTGTTTGTTTAGCAAAAAACTCGAGAAAACGTGGATACATTTTTCATCCAATGCGAGTGATAAATTCTTATATGCATCCCCAGCAAGTTATTTTTTGAATGGAAGGATGACACTGAACTTGATTTAGCCGAGCACTATAAAAATGGATTAGCTATAATATTACTGTTTCTTATAAATTATAGGCGACTTAGAATTTATAGTGGTTCCTTCCCAATTTACTGAGAATCTGAAATGCCAAACATCTTTTTCCATTTGAAGTAAAAAGGTTATTAAAATGCGATACAACCGAGCATACAACCTTTGAGTTCAATTCCTGGCCCTTCGGTCCGGTCCAAAAAATATAAATATTTTGAAATAATAACTATGCCTTGGATGCATAAATCCAAATGATACGTGCACAATCACCGATGTTACGGATAATCTACGGAAGTTATCTATTGAATTTACTGGAAGAAAAAACCGAGGAAAAACCAAATACTTACCTTTTTGCCTTTCAAGTAAAAACGTTATCACAATTGCCATGCAAGATTATGAAAATACTTCAGGTCCTTCGATCCGGCCCAAACATAATAAAAATTTTATAAATAATAAGTATTCCTTGGGTACATAAGCTCAAATGATACACTGCGGAAGCAGCAAACTGAAAACTACACGATCACCCATGTTATGGATAAACTACAGAGATTTCGTACTTAATGTACTGGAGAAAAAAAACACATTTTGGCATTTCAAGTAAAAGCGTTATCAAAACCCCATACAAACTTACGACTTCAATTCCAGGTCCTTCGGTCCGGACCAAAAAACATAAATATTTAAAAATTATAAGGACTTATATCTTGGATGCAAAATACCAAATCGTACCCTGTGGAAGCAACAGAATGAAAGCTACAGAATCACCGATGTTTTGGATAATCTGCCGATATTTCGTACTGAATAAAAACATTATCAAAACGCCATACAACCTTCGGTCCCGTCAAAAAAAAAATATAAATATTTAGAGATAATAAGTACTTATATCCTGGATGCATAAATCAAAATGGTACACCGCGGAAGCAACAATATTCCAGAAGAAAAATCCAAATACATTTTTGTATTTCAAGTAAAAACGTTATCAAAACGCCTTACAACCTTATGAGTTCAATTCCAGGTCCTTCGGTCCGGTCCAAAAAATATAAATAGGTATATAGAAATGATATGTACTTATATCCTGGTTGCATACACCCATATGGTACACTGCGGAAACAACAAAATTAAAGCTACACTATATCCGATGTTATGGATAAACTACCAAGATTTCGTAATGAATATACTGGAAGAAAAAAACCAAACACATTTTTGTGTTTCAGGTAAAAAATGTTATCAAACCGCCATACATCCGTATGAGTTGGTCCTTCGGTCCGGTTTAAAAAGTGTGAATATTTAAAAATAATAAGTATACCTTAGGTACATAAACTCAAATAACACACTATTTAAGCAGCAAATTGAAAACAACATAATCATTGATTTTATGGATGAACTATAGAGAATATGGATAAGGAATACACCAGCTTATTCCAGATATATACCAAACATCAGGTGTAACTGAGAGATAAGATTCTAGAAAATAAGAAAAGCGGTGCGTGCTTAAGATCATATGGCAGAAGTGAAAACTTCAACAATACGAGATCAATATTAAGAATACAATATTGTTTTGTACTCTATATTTTGAAAATACTTGTCGCTGTTTAAAGTAAAATTTTCTCGGCAAATATCTTATAAAATCAGCAGAAACCGCTGCTTATCATTTGAAAAATTTCCAAATTTTATTAGTTTTCCTACCTTCAAATCGTTTAAATCAGATCTACTTACTCCACAAAACCTATATGCGTTTATATCCTAATCCACCAGAACCTGCTTCTAATCACAAAAAAATAGTCATTTCTTCTGATTCTGACACATTTTTCCAGCTTCAAACCCTTTTCAGTGAGATTCAGGCAATTAAATGTATAAATATACCTACATATTTTATCCAAACGCCGCACCATGTCAAAATATTCCTTCAAATTTCTCATAATGCATTAAAAACAAAGCTATCTATTCACACCTGTAAAATTGTTGAAATATTGAAAACTTTGGAAATTTAATTTTCGAATTTCCCGATCTCGTACGTAAAATTGTTTAGAACAAGGTTCAGAACTTGTTATGGCAGAGATCATTAGCAACTGGAAAACTACCAAGTAGGTAGATACTCGGGCAGATAGTGATAGTTCCCATTCCTTAAGTGTCCAAAAATGTCGAGGTGAATTTAGGCTTAGGAATTAAGTACTTCAAGTTCAATTAGTTATGTTTTGTGGGACAATTTGGGCTCAAATCTGGATTAAGATCCAACCCTCGATTCAACCACTCACTCATGCACGGTATCTGTGCAATGTGGAGAGAGGATATGCATGATGACAAGGCAAAGATGGTCCTTGGTATGTTGGACTTGCATCAATTGATGACAACGAAACAATTAACCGTGAGATTGTTGTTAAACACCTGCAGTTATATGGTGTAAATAGTAATGGAATAAGTTAAGGGATATTTAACAAATATGTAACAAATAACCCTAGAAGGTTGTAAGCCGAATTGTAAGCTATCAACTAGAATCGAATATATTTGAGGTGATTCAAAAGGGAGGTTGTGGGACCTCTGCTGTTTGATATTTATGGAAACGATATCCACAATTTAAAAAAAAATCTTTCGGTAATTTATCTGAGGATGATAATCTTATTCCTGTAGCAGGAAAACTTTCAGAGGAATTATTGATACTCTAAATAAAGAACTTAATATATTGTAATATGAGTGCTTACAAAAATTAAATAATTAACTCAACTTTCCTATCACGCAGTTTTTCATTGTAAAACTTTAGGTAAAAATAACGGATTTTACAATTGCATTTTAGTTACTTATCACAATGGGTCAGATGATCATTAATACCAATATTTTCTTCTTTATTACCATTTAAAGGGCATCGTGGGGTTATACGGTCCTCAGATATTAAATAAATGGTAATATTTTCAATCTGTACCTGCGGTGGTTCCTCAGATCTCAGTTCGCAGTCTACTTGTGATGATGATTAAAAGTAGTATCATAATAATAGATTGAAACATATAAAATAGAGCGATTTTCTTTGTTAATATATCAAACATCTGCAACTATAATATTTGTTCCAACTTTACAGATACCCTTGTTTTTGACGAGGTTCGTCTTTTCAATGTTCTTCCTGAGGCAATTAATTATGCACCTAATCTAAATATTTTGAAGCGTGAAGTGTTTAATCGTTCAAGGAATAACTTGGTTAACAAAATAAGAAAATCTGTAGTTTTTTTGCAGTTGAATTTATGAGCTAAGTGGTATTTAAGTATCCCATGTCACTAGTCATTACCTGGTGCTTCTGCATCTGCATGTATCAGTTCTCTTAGAGGTTCTATTGGTGTCTTTGCTCCTTCTCTAGTTCCAAATTCTTTAACATGTAACGTCCCATAAACGCAGCCTTTACAAAATCTGCATCCAACTTGACACTTATTTCACATTCTCGGGATAACACCTTCTTCACATATCTGTTGCTTTAATGATCCAATCTGACTTTCGGTGAACGCTGAGTTGACTTAACGATCATTTTTTGGATACGCATTCTCCACTACCAACTTGTACAGGCCTGCTCCTTTTTCCAATTAAAGTGGTACACCCATCAACACTAAAATTGCAGATTTCTGAACTGGAAACAAACTGTCTGTTTGGATTTATGCCTTGTGTACAATACAAAGAACAAATTCTTTTTAATCCTAAGAACCAGCTAACCATCAGAGTCTTAGTCTTGTTTTTGATTACTCGCATATATTCCAACTATGATGGTACCTCTATCCAAAACACCCACTGCATCATCATTAGCTCTTGTATAGTATGTGAATCCTAGAATAGCTAAAATGTTGCAAGTAAACCACTTCTTTTGCGAATATAATTTGTGGACCTTTTTTACAGCTACTAAAGTGATATTTACCCTGTTTACATCATCTGGGGGTTCGCCTTCAGCTTTTCATTTTCGCACTGTTCTACCATGTGTCCATCTTTCTTGTAGCAATTCATAAAAATGCTCTTGTCTTTTTCTAATAATGCATGATTCCCCCCATTTTTCTTTGACAAAGCCTTTTCGTATGCATTGTTGCTTTGTCAAATCGTCTAACGTATAGGGTTTGACTTGCACATCAGCATTCAACTCGACTTAAATGAAAAATCAACAGTAATTCAGGAAGTTCGCACTTATTTTTCTTTAGAAATCTCTACTTGAATTCCACAAGATTTTCAGTTTGGAAACATGTATCGCAAGGTTATCTTCAGGCTGTCTCTTGTAGCTGAAGAACTGCATGCATATGTTTTGTCCTCAACATTGTCATCATGCAGTTTATGAAGCTCCAAACATATCTCTCTTGCACTCGTAAAGCTCATTACTTTTATCAGTCTGTGTTAGAGATGTTAACTTCTCCTCATACTTGTTATTTTGCTCTTTGTTGCTCTTTCGAATAAGGGTAAAGGTAGCACTAATTTACCTTCATACCTGGAATACTTCGGAACAAAATGCATATCTTGCATTTCCATGTAGACCAATTACTCTTCTCTTCCAGTAAGCCAATATGCACTTGCAACATAATGTAATGCACTCTGAAAAGAGACTATAGGCATGAAGAGTTAACCATGAACTTAACAAGAAATTCAGCCAGACAGGGTGTCCTTAAGGCATCAAATGATCTCATGCAAATTTTAACTAAGACTAGACCTGACAGGATAAAACAAAGTTTGAGCAGCAGGTTCATAATGGGACGAATGACCTGAAAGATATTTCTCATTAAAATGTGCACTATGGAACCCCTTTAATACCGATCCAATCCAAGATGGATCGGAATCCTCGGATTTCGTGTTGGTGAATGCCCTAGAAAAAACGAAACATAGCTAAGCCACAGTATCTAATGCTGGGAAGGAGATCGGTTCATGTGATTTTATCAATGGTCCCATGTTGTTTCTTAATTGTTTAATCGCAAGAACATATGTTTAAAGATGTAGATAAATATGTATTCGCACAGTTTCTGAAAATATTTCGCGATGTTGAAATGGGAGCGCAAGCCTCAATATAACTGAACTGCTTGCACTTGATGGGAAATAATTTCTCGAGTGGATAGTGTCATTAGTATCCATTACTAATAATGATACTATCTACTCGTAGGAATAAGATGTAATTTCCCAATACGGAAAAGCTGTTTTACAGCTGTGGGTTAGTCAGTAGTATCTAACTCCCTTTAAATTAATAACTCTAATAAAAATTTTCCCTCTCTCCGAATAGCTATCATCCCTCCCCCAAACCGTGATGCTATCTACGCTCCTGGACACTTTGATTAACATGAGGAGACAAAACCTAATAATAATTTAATTAATTAACCAGGTATCCTGCCAAATTATTCCAAATTAGACACCTAAAATCCGGTATTTTATCGCATCCGTACGATTTTATTTCTCATCAATTTTCTCTTCAAGTGCTGTTTATTTTCAGTTCCGACAACTAAGATTTGTTTCCTTTCGATCATCGGCTCTAAAGGAAACCGAGTTTGTCTTTTTGCTCGTCGTTATGTCGTCATTGGTTGTCGATTCTAACACTTTATTTATGGACCGACAAAGAACATCTGGTTTCCCGATCTGCTTCTAAAGTTTCAAGTTACAAGCATCGCCTTTTGATGAAGGTATTTATATAGTTGGGATGGCGAATCTAGGCTACGTTCAGATAATTCAAGGGTAAAGCGATCAGCAAAGGCTGTCATCTTGTTGCAATCGTATTTTGATCAATATTTACTCTCAACATTACATCAATTTAACGTCCGGCGTTCGTTAAATTTTTGTCTGCCTGTGAAAGCAAAGGATTTTTAAAATAATTCATTGGGAATACAAAAGACTGAGAATGAAAGATGTTACTTTGTTAATTACTACTTAAATTAAATATGAAATAGATACTGTATAAATGCATAGTTTAGTTTTAATTGTCGTGAAAAACTTTCACCCACGCTCTCATATAATTTAGAAGATTATGAAAAATTAAACATTAATACTTTCGGAAATACAGAGGTTAAATTGAGATTTTGATAAGAGAGGAACAATATTACATTTTCGGCCATGCACTAAAAACTTTACGAATTATATGTGAAAGAGCACTGGAAAACCGTATACGCGTTTGGAGGTTTTGAAAATAATTTTGCGTGTGTTAGATACGTACAGGGTTTTTCGAAGAAATGAAATATTGAAAATCGTCGACATTTAATTTCTGTTGCTCAATTTTGGCCATAAATAAATACTATAGACTATAGATGGTAACTCATGAAGAAGATATAACGCCAGTTCTCTTTTTTCCTGTAAATGGCTCGGTAAATGGTAACCTGTTCAAAAAAGGCAAAAAACCACGCCCTCAAACTATCGCCCAATTGCTTTGCTTTCAATATTCTTCAAAGTCATGGAACGTGTAGTCAAGCAGCAACTACTCAATTACCTCGAGACAACAGATTAATTAGTGATAACCAATACGCCTTTCGCAAAGAGAGATCGACAGAAGATATACTAGCCTATGCCACTCATATATCGAGTAGGGCAATTTAGAACTACGTTTACTTTGGATATTTCATCTATATTCTGCTATGATCTGCTGACCGAAACCAATAATCCTGTTTATAGCTTTGTAGATGACAGTATCCTTGTCACTTGTCTCTTAATTTAGATCTGAAACACCTTTACCAGCGACTGAGACATCACCGCAGACAGGAGCAGATGAATCAAGATCTGGAGAATGTTCAAATTTTAAGCGACAGAAATTTGGCTCAGTTCAATGCAGCACAAACCCAAGTAGTCACGTTTACCAAGAAAGCCAATACGGCGGGCCCTTCCTTTATCCTCGTCAATGGGACTCTGAGTGTCTCGGTCAACAGCAATATGTCCTGGCATGACCACGTTGCTAACATGGCAAAATCAGCCTGGCAGAAGCTTGGTGCGCTATTTCTCAACAAAAAACTCTATACACCGCAGCAGCTGCCCTTGCTCTACACATCTGGGGTGTCTCACCTAAGCATACCTTGCAGGTGCTGGATTCTATTCAGAAGAGAGCTTTGCGTCTCGTCGGATACCCGGATCCGGGAACTGGATAGTCTGAAGCACCGCAGACATGTGGCCGAGATATCCCTGTTTTACAGATATTTTCACGGCAGATGTTTCCAGGATTTGGAATACCTCTTCCCGCCCCAGCAACGCCTGTTAGACAGTCATGAGAGATGGCAAGAGCGCACTCGTCGCTTTCGTCGTACAACTGGACACACCTAGAACATCACTTTACAAGGACTCTTTGGCGTGGCGCACTGCATGACTGTGGAACTCATTCCCAGGATATCTGTTTCCCCCAAATTACGACCTACAGCTATTCAAGAACCGTGTCAATCAACATCTTCGTATACACACCGCTCGGTGAGTGCCATAAGATCTCCTTTTAGTGTATGTGCCACTGCCATAAAAACGCCCAAATAATTTAAAATTGTTGAATTTCATTCAAAATTCTAGATCGATATGATGTTACAGGGTACAAAAAAATACAAAATGTTCGAAGTGACCACCATTAACGCTTTGACAAATCCAGATATATGCCTTGCAATGGTTCTTACAAGTTCTTTTAGTATTTTGGGGCCGAACTATTCTATACACATTTTGTTTTAGATATCCCCCACAGAAAATATCCGAAAAGACTTAGGTCAGGAGATCTAAGTGGTTATTCATAGCATTCACACTTCATTGAGATAATGACGTACTCATGGAGAAGAGGTGGAGAGGAGGAGCGTCTTGCTAGAAACATATTTGGTGCTCTGGAATATCCGGATCATCGTGATCTGGAAAGACAGCTACCAGAGCACGAATTAATTCTAAACATAAAAAAAACAAATATGTATCAGCTTTTAGGTTTCGTTCGAAAATATGGTCCTAAAATTCTAGTATTGATAATGCCCATCCATACATGGATATTTTGTGGATACTGACTATTATTCTTTATAATCCAATGAAGATGTGTTTGGGATCAGCCTTATCTGTAAATATCACAGTTTCTGATAGATCCAGACGCTCTTCAGATCTTCGAAAGTTGTGGTTCTTGTCAGTTTATCAGCTTTGAATGTGGAAGTTGCGATAAAGTTTGTGAGGCTGTCAAAAATCTTAAGGAAAATAGAGCTGTTGGGCCAGACAATACATCTGCTTTTGTTGTCAAAGGACTAATAAGGTTTTTTTTCTGAACCTTTAAGAATTTTATTTAATAAATCACTAAACACATCTACCTTCCCCGACTGGTGGAAAGAAGTTAAAATCTGTCCGGTTTTTACAAATAGTGATAAAACAAATTATAGGTCTATATCTATTTTATCAGTTCCAGCTAAAGTGTTCGAGCCAATACTTTTTAAATATTATATTTATAGTATCTCAGTTTCAATGCAGCTTTATGAACAAGAGATCAACTGTTACAAATCTTACTAATACAACCCAATATATATCTGAATCTCTAAATGATAAAATACAAATAGACGTAGTCTATACAGACTTCGCAAAGGCGTTTGACAAGGTATCATACAATATTATTTTAAACAAGCTTTATACTGAGTTTGGACTGCGCTCAAGGCTCGTATTTGCGTAGTCGAAGGCAACATGTTATGGTAAAAGGATATTCCTCAGATAATTTTGAGGCATACTCTGGTGTCCCACAAGGTTCCAATCTGGGTCCCTTGCGTTTTGCGTCGCTTATTAATGGTAGAAGATTGTAGCATCTTAATGTTTGACGACGACTTAAAACTGTATTCTGTTAACAAGAGTGGCGGTCCAATACTTCAAGAGAACTTGGACCTACTTGTGAAGTGGTCTACCAGTAATAAATATTGATAAATGTTGCATACTCACATTCATCAGAACGAAAAGTATAATAGCATTTAATTATCACATACAAATTGAATGAATACAAATTTAGTAACGCGAGTGGAGGAAATAAAGGATCTTGGAGTCTTCTTTGACCCCCAGCTTACATTTAGGGACCAAATATTGGGCATTTCGAACAGGGCCTCTACCTTAAATGTCCACCAAAGGTAAGGCTCTCCTCACCATATCGAACATCAATACTACCATGGCAGAAGCTCGGGCAGAAGTTGTTTCATCTAAATCTTCAAAGAACTAGATACTCGGAATACCTGCCATCGTGTTAAAGAACTGCGCCAACGAACTAACACCCATTTTTTCCAGACTTTTTTCTCTGTCTTACCGAAAAGGGATTTACCTTGGGATTTACCCACCTTCTTGGAAAATTGCACGCCCACAAACTATCGCCCCTTACCTTGCTTCCAATAATCTTCAAAGTCATGGAACGTGTGGTCAATCAGCAACTCAAGTACCTCGAGGCCAACAGATTAATCAGTGATAACCAATACGCCTTTCGCAAAGAGAGATCGACAGTAGATATATTGGCCTATGTCACTCATATATGGAGTAGGACAATTGAGAACTACGGAGAAGCTCGAGCGATTGCCTTGGATATTTCGAAGGCATTCACCAGAGTCTGGCATTGCTCAACAAACTGCCATCCATTGGACTGCCAGTCTCTCTCTCTGCAGCTGGCTTGCCAGTTTCCTAAAGAACCGATCTCTGGGCTTTGCAGTTGATGGACATATCTCAGACACATTCACCATTAACGCGGGCGTGCCTCAGGGCGCAATACTTTCACCAACTATGTCCCTCATCTATATTAATGACCTGCTGACCGAAAGCAATAATCCTGCTTACAGTTTTGCAGATGACAGTACCATTGTCTCCCAATTTAGGTCAGAAAAACGTTTATCGGCGATTGAGATTTATCACCACAGACAGGAGCAGATTACAACAATTAGTTAAGATCTGGAGAAAGTTCTAACTTGGGACGACATAAATTTGGTGCAGTTCAATGCAGCAAAAACCCAAGCATATAGCCGCGGTTACCACGAAAACCAATACAGCGGGCCCTGACATCATTATGGTTGGTTCGACCATTCCTTCATCCTCGTCAATCGGACTACACGTTGCTAACATCGCAAAATTAGCCTCGCAGAAGCTTGGTGCGCTATTTCTCAACAAAAAGCTGTATACACCGCAGCCGCTGCTATTGCTCTACAAAGCGCAAATAAGATCGTGCTTATAATATTGCTCATATATCTGGGATGCCGCACCCTAAAGCTGCTGGATTCCATTCAGAAGAGAGATGTGCAACTCGTCGGCGACCCGCAGTTTACCAGGGATCTGGATAGTCTGGAACACCGCAGACATGTGACCGAAATATTCCTGTTTTACAGATATTTTAACGGCAGGTGTTCCCAGGATTTGGCTCGCCTCATCCCGCCCCAGCAATGCTTGTCAGACAGTCACAACAGACGGCAGCACCCGTTCGCTGTACAACTGGAAACACCTAGAACATCGCTTTACAAGGACTCCTTTGTCTAGCGCACTGCATCGCTGTGGAATTCACTCCCAAGACATCTGTTTCCCCCAAATTACAACCTACAGCTATTCATGAACCATGTCAATCAATATCTTTGCACACACACGGCTCGTCGAGTGCCATAGAATCTCTCTCTAGTGCGTGTGTCATTTCCATAAAATGGGCATGTAGTAGATATGGTTTTATTGTTAGAAATTGTAGAAATTTTGTAGAGGTACAATGCATTAGACAGCTCTATGCTTCATATGTGAAGAATATTCTGGGGTATGCTGCTGTTGTTTGGAGCCCCTGCTATGGGAATCATAAGCATAGCATTGGGAGAAGGCAATATAAATGTTTAAGATATCTGTCCGATAAGGAAACAGGAATATATGATTTAAATGTTTCCAAGACTGAACTTATGGAAAAGTATACTTTGCCCAACTTGGAAAAAACGGAGAAAAATTACCTCTCTTTTATTTTTGTACAAGCTTTTACATGATAATATCGATGATGCTGCATTACTATCAAAAATTTACTTTTATATACCATCGTCACAACCGGTTATTATTCAGATATGAGTCTTTGCTGCTCGGTTATAGAATATATTCCCATCGTTTTTCGAAAATATTCGGGGTTGCGCAAATATTTGTAATATTCGATTCTTTCGAAAAACCTGTATATACATTGAGCCTCGCATTGAGCTTAATCCAACCCCATGCACGCTTCTAATTTTTTGATATTTATGAGACCCTGATAAAAAGCAAACACAAATTGTCGTATGCATGTAATGAGCAGATTATCATAGATCCACCGTTCCAAGTATAGGACGATTTTTTTTCTACAATCTATTTTTTAAGCTTTTTGTTTCGTTTAGCTAAGCGCCAATTTGTGTTTGTTTTTATGTCGCTGTCGTAAATGTCAAGAATTAGAAGCGTGCCTGTTCTATGTTGAGCGTACCAATTTTTTGTTTGGCTTTTGGATACTACTTAAACATGTTTTCAATATAGTAAGTTCAGTCTAGTTTATCTTCTTTGACTAATATATTATTGTTGATGTCAGATTACTAAAAGTGTGATCGTTTATTGCACAGTAAAAAATTATAACCGTTTGCTTTTTATTTCCATGTACTGAAATATTATCATCTCTGCTATATGATTCTTTATTTTTTTCAGACTAGTACATATATTGGAGCAAAATGTCTTCAGCAACGCCGCGACTTAAAATAAAATTCAGCGTGCGTCCGCGGCATTCTTCATCCGAGAAGAGCAACCGCCTCTGAACCAATCAAAAACTCTAAAATATGCTAAAATCGTTAGAAGATTACGTAGTAGAAATGGAAAACCGTAGTGCCATACACGAGCAGAATGCTCACCATTTGAGCGAAGACATCTGGACTCAGCTGCAACAAAAAGAGAACGACCTCCAGCTCGCAGCTGAGCTCGGTAAAGCCCTGCTGGAGGAAAACGAGAAACTAAAGAAGCAGCTGGATGCTACCGTGGAGGAGTATTCGAAAAAATTAGAGGTAAGTTATTATTGTTTATTTTTTAATAATACCTCCTTCTTACTCTGGATTCCTGAAGAGCCGCCACTGCTTTTAACATATGTTGGCTCTTTTCAAGAACTCAGATTTACACGTATGCAAATTTGTCGGAATATAATCTACCACGAAATCTTTACCAATAATTCAACTTTACTTTCAAATACTTCTTTACTGGTGGTATTAGTTTGATTATCTTAATCTTTAATTCTAGTCTCTACAGTACCTGTTAAAGCCAATTTTGTTTTCAATTTTAGGGAGCTTCTTTTCGTGTCATCTTTTCAGATGGAAATATTTTTTTCTTTGTTTCATTTTAGATTCTTTTTTCGGTCATTAATGGGAAGCTTCATTTTTCCACTCCCAATGTTATTTGATATATTTGCGAACATTTTTTTCACTAAAAGTGTAGCCTCTTACTTCCTTGAGAGTTGAGATTCAACCATTTTGAATTTTTTACTTTTTGGAACACGTCAAAAGAAGATAATGCCATTATTTTCTTTGGTGCATCCTAGTAGAATTAATAAGGTCAGATTTTACTTTATTGTCTGTTTAAATCTTTTAGCTTTATAAATATTGTATTATTAGTGTGACACGTGGCTCTAGGTAAAAATATAAAAAATCAGCAAATTTCATTCTGCTCATTTTACATGCAAACAGGAGCATACAAATTTGCTAATAAACGAAACTTTATTGCCGAACGTGAATGACGTAGTACATTGCAAAAACGTCCGGAAAATACAGCAACGATATCTATTGTTAAAGCTATTCAATGCGTTGCATTTACGCGATTTACTACATCGGTTCATCGTAAAATGGAGTTTAATGATCCATTTCGAAAAACGATTATTTATAAAAACCCGTTGTTACTTAGTGCTTGTTCAATTATTGGGTATTGCTTTTATGTTCGATTTCATCACTGACTGGTATCAATCGACCGTACAGGCGTTTTCTATCGATGCGAAAAGTACGATATGATTTAACTTG
This sequence comes from Pissodes strobi, assembly GCA_016904865.1. NCBI lineage: Eukaryota > Metazoa > Arthropoda > Insecta > Coleoptera > Curculionidae > Pissodes > Pissodes strobi. Next base: position 15,635 of record MU188205.1, on the reverse strand, counting down.
TTGAGTTGGAGCCACTGCCAAAGATCGACTAAATCATGTAAAATATTGTCAAATATCTCGGTAGAGATGACTGGTATGAAGAAGAAATATCTTCGGATCAGGCATTTAGTGATTTCTTGCATGATGAGTACGTGTAACCTAAGAGACATGAGGGATATCTTTCATTTGATGAGTAGAAAGAAGAAGAAGAAGAAGTTCAGTTATCTGATCAGCCAGAAGACAAAACATTGAGCAAGAGGCAATCGTATGATGTAGATAATTATATTTGGTATTCAATCCGATTTAATTAATATCTCGCATGATCTACATCCTTAGTCTTATCTGACACATAATATTGCTGACTGTTTGAAGCTAATGATTTCATAAAGTCTTACAATGAAAGCCATGAAGATAAGGTGGAACCATGGAATATAAGGGGCACTACAGAAGTGTTTGCCTTTCTAGATTGGATTTCGTTAATCAGGAGGAAGTGTAGGAGATTAACTATACATAATGGTATCTTGACGCCAATAATACGGCTTTTGCTGTTGAATAATGACGGGCTCTTGTTATAAGTGCAAGACTGTCGTTACAAACAAGGAACCAAAAAGAAGTGGAGAGGTTTTTGGCTACCCTTGCGATCACTGTAAGAACGTGGTATGTCAGGGTTGCTGTGATATTAGCGCTACTGAAATAAGGGCTGTTCTGTTAAGTAAAAGATCATTGCCTTTTTACTGTAAGGATTGCCTTTCCAATGTCAAACAGTTATTGGGATTAATCGACCGTGTGGGAGCCCTGGAAAGAGACGTCGGAGCTCTGAAAGCGGAAATATCTGGTTTGCCCTCTGTTGTTGACGAGCTTGAAAGGGTTAGGGCAAGGTTGGACGCACTCAGTGACGAGGTTACCTCATCTTCTAAGCTATTGTCCACTATGCCACGGTCACATGATCCACAACCACCTTCTCAGCCGGTTACTAGTAGCACTGTTATCCAGGAGGTATTTGAAAGGCAAAAGCGTAATTCGAATGTTATGATTTTTAACCTAAAACCTGAACCGTCCGAGGACCCGTCAAATTTAGCAGAGATCTCTACCTTGCTAAATGAAGTGTTGAATCGTAACATCTCTGTGAGAAAGGCATCTAGAGTTGGAAAGCCCAATCGTAATGGCTGCAGGCCAGTCCGGATCATTTTGGATGACTGTCGGGATGTGGAGTTTCTGCTGAAGAACAGGAGCAAGTTCTCAGGAAGGAAAGTATACATCGAATCGAATCTGACCTAACTCCGACTCAGTTGAACCAACTTAATGAAGTCAAGGAAGAGTTAAGGACACGCAGGGACAATGGTGAGGATAATCTTTTCATTAAATACATTAATGGTAGTCCCTCAATAGCAACAAAAAACCAGACGCGGGCGCAGCCTCCTCACTCTCCTCAGATAACGTAATTACATGTTACTACCAGAATGTCCACGGCCTACGTACCAAGACACATAGCTTTTTCAGTGCTGCGTCCACTTCCGACTATGATATTATATTCGTCACTGAATCTTGGCTTCAAAATGATATATTTGATAGCGAAATCCTTCCTAGTTCATATGTAATGTACCGCTCTGACAGAAGAACTGATCTCGTAGCTGCATCTAGGGGCGGTGGAGTTTTGTTGGGAGTGCTTAACCATTTTCACTCAGAGACTATCAACCTTTCAGTGGTCCACAATGAGGTGCCGGAGATTGACTTGGTGGGGTGTAAAATTGAATTTAACCATTTCTTCCTGTATACTTTTGTACTGTATATTCCTCCCACCATCGATTCTGCGCAATTGGAATACTTTTTCGAGGTTCTTTCAACGGTTGATGCAATTTACAGTAAACATGTAATTATTTTAGGTGATTTTAACGTACCAACTATCAATGAAAACCCCGCGTGTCCCAATGGCAAACATAAACTTTTAACTAACTTTCTTGAGTTTCTTAACTGTAAGCAATTCAACAATGTCGTTAATGGCAACTCTCGCTGTTTGGATCTGATCTTTGCAAACTTTGATGTCGCTGTATTGAACAGCGGTGCACCTCTTGTTCCGGAAGATAACCATCATCCTTCATTGTCCTTTAAATTTCACGCAAGCCTATCCTCTCACAATAACTTACCAGTTAACAAGGACGACACAAGGGAATACAACTTCAGGAAGGCAAACTTTCCGCTCTTGTATCATCTATTACTTAACGCTGATTGGTCACCTATTATAGTTCAGCAGGACGTCAACTCTGCATGCAATGTGTTTTATGACATATTAAACAATATATTTCGCCAGGCAGTACCTTTAAAAGTAAAACGTAAAAGACGCTTTCCTTCATGGTTCTCAGCTGACATTATACGTAATATCTATAAAAAGGAAAAAGCACTACGTGACTTTAAAACCCTCAAGTCTAATAACTACTTAGAGCGTTTCAGGTCCTTGCGCAAATACATTAAAGCGCAGACCGCAAAAGCCTACAGTAGCTACGTCCTGGGTCTGGAAAACAAAATAACGTCAGATCCTAGTAATTTTTGGTCCTTTATTCAAAGCAAACAAAACCAGTCCCAAATTCCTCGCTCAATGAAATTCTCCAACAGATCTTATGACACCCCTTACAGTATTGTCTCAGCTTTTGGTGAATATTTCAAAAGCGTTTATACAAACTCAGCCCATAGTGAGCATCCTTTTGTGTCTGAAGCTTCCTCAACTTATATTGATGTAGCAGCGTTCACGGCCAGCGATATCTTAGCAGCAAGCAAGTGTCTTAAGAATAAAGTTACCTCCGGCCCTGATCTGATTCCTAGCTTTCTAGTTAAAGATTGCTCTGTTGCCTTATTGGACCCTCTGCTTCATATTTTTATTCTTATCCTAAACACCGGCATTTTTCCCGATATCTGGAAGCAAGCAAAAGTATGTCCCATCTTTAAGAAGGGCGACGCTGGCGTAGTAGAAAATTACCGCCCTATATCTATCCTATGTAACTTCTCAAAGTTATTTGAACTGGCGCTTTACAAATTGATCGAATTAAACCAATGCTTTCCGATGAGCAGCACGGCTTTGTTGCCGGTAGATCATGCACTACAAACCTGGCATCGTTTTCTCCATTTGTGTGCGAACTCCTTAATGACAGAGGTCAGGTTGACGTGGTTTATACAGACTTTCAGAAGGCATTTGATCAGATTGATCATTTCATCTTATTAAATAAACTTGAGCGTCAGTTTGGTTTCTCCGATCGCTTAGTAAAGCTTTTTGGCTCCTACCTGACTGACCGTTCCCAGTATGTGTCGGTTGAGGGCTTTAAATCTGCTTGCTTTACCTCCACCTCGGGAGTTCCCCAAGGTTCTAATCTGGGTCCCCTTCTATTTAACATTTACATTAACGACCTTATCACTATGCTCACCTGCCAAAGGTTAGCATATGCAGATGACCTAAAGCTATTTTCCTGTATAAATTCCGCTGCCGATTGCGCTCTGTTGCAGTCGAATATCGATATTGTAAGCCATTGGTGCAGTCTGAACAGACTTAATCTAAATGTCGCTAAGTGTAATGTTACCAGCTACTTTCGCATTAATAATCCACACATCGTCAATTACTTAGCTAATGGGACAACTCTTGCCAGGACTAGCAGCTTTAAAGATCTCGGAGTCACCTTTGATGAAAAATTTTCTTTTAGTCCTCACATTGATGACGCTGTCTCAAAAGCATCACGGATGCTGGGTTTTGTGCTTCGAAACTGCAAACTGTTTATAAGGACCGCAACTGCCAAAATTCTTTATTACGCCTTTGTCAGGTCCAGGTTGGACTATGGTTCTCTTGTCTGGTTCCCGATCTACGACTGCCACACTCAACTACTGGAACCAGTTCAGCGGCGATTCCTTAAGTGCCAGGCGCTAAAGGATGATGGTGTCTACCCTACAAGGGGCTTCGACCATTATACACTGCTCACGAAGTATAATGAACTGCCTCTTGCGAAAAGGAGAGAGATGCAATCCGTAAAATTTCTATTTAAGTTACTGAACAACATTATCGATTGTCCTTCTCTCTTACAAAGAATTTCCTTTCGTGTACCACGCCCTGAATCCAGACAGCGACTTGCCTTCAACTTGGACACCGCCCGATCCAACATACTATATCATAGTCCAATTTACTTTATGTGTAAGAACTTTAATTCCATTGGTGACACGTGTGACATTCACAACGATAATTTAACTTTTATTTTAAATCACATGCGCACGGTCGATACCGGAGATTAAATGTTGAACATCGCTAAATTGATCTTTCTCCATTGTTTTCTATTGTATATTTTGTTTGTAGTCTTCTATTGCGGTTTTGTAATTTTGTAATTTACTTAAGATATACGATAACTTTTTTTTCTTTATATAACTTCTTCTTATATATACTTTGAATTTCCTGTAATTGGGTATTTAACCTGTTGGAAATAAAGGCTTATTATTATTATTATTATTATTATTATTATTATAAAAAGCTTTTACCACAACACCAAGAAAAGCTGAGAGAACACAGCATGATAAGCTTGCTCATGGAAAGTACTGATATATTTGCCAAGAATTGCAGAGAATCTTACAAGCTGATGATGAGCAGTTGGCTTTCCGAGGTGGTAATTCATTCAAAGTTTATATTCCAAGCAAATCAGGTAAATATGGTATAAAGGCATGTATCCCTGTTGGTTGCTGCAGTTTTGAAGTGTATTAGGGAAAATTGAATGATTTAGCAGAAAACAATCAAGCTCCTCGAGTAGTAAAAATTTTAGCAAGCAGCTGGTATGGTGATGAATGAAATTGATGCCTTTAGTTTAATATGAAATAAAAAAATTCCCCGAAAACTTCCTATGGGACATCGATAACCTTCTTTTGGCATAAATGGGTATTCGCTAAATTTCCGCAATTCGACAAGTCTTAGCAAGCTTTTTGAACTGGTATTCGTAATTTTTCGATTCGTATTTCAGTTTAGTATCGAACGTTACTTAGTCAAGATTATTTTTTTGTGCATAAGGAATAGTAAGAAATGCTGACACAATTGTCAGATGACGAGTGTGAGGAGGAAATACCTTTGAAACAGACATTTAGTGGTTTCTCGGATGATGAAGTCGTACAAGTTTAGAGACATGAAGGAAGTCTCTTATTGCATGAGTTAGAAGAAGAAGACGTTCAGCTATCTGATCAATCAGGACAGTGACCAATAGGTAGTCATATGATGTAGATTATTGTACTTAGTATACAATCCAGATCATGCTATATCTTGCATTATCTGCATCCTTACTCTTATCACGCAGATACAGACTACAGTAAAGATTTAAATTCTATTATTGACTGCAAGATTCCGAGGCCGTTGCTTTAAGCTGTTCTTTTCTAAAGACTTAGATATAAGACTTATATTGAAAGCCATGAAGGCTAGATGGGGTCATGGACTGAGGTGCACACTACAGAAATGCTTGCTTTCCTAGGAATTCTTATCCTTTCCACTGGATTTCGTTAATCAGGAGGAAGTGTACGAGATTAACTACACAAACTATCCATTTACCACAACAACAACACAAGCTGAGGGAAAGAGGCAAGATACGCTTCCGTGAGATTACCGATATATTTGCCAAAATTGGAGAGAATCTTAGAAGCATTCAGCTTTTGCGACTATTCATGAGCAGCTGGCGACTTTCCGAGGTGGTTGCTCATTCAAAGTTTATATTCCAAGCAAACCAGGCAAATATGTATAAAGGCAAGGACCCTTTCTGATGCTGCAAATATTTATTGCTGCAATTTTGAAGTATGTTTAGGAAAATTAATTTTCCTCAAAATTCTCGGTGATTTTCATACATTTTTGAAAGAACAGGTAGTAAAGCGTACAGTAAGTAATACGTCAACAATTTCCCTCAACCTCTCTATCCTCTTTGATCTTATAGATCGGAATTACCACTGGATGCTTTATAACTATCGGAAAGCATCCAGTTTGGAAAGTTATATTAATAAGTTTGGTAAGCGGGTATAAGATTCTTTCCCTGACTGATTTAATTAAAGAATTATTTAGTTGATAAACGTCACGATTAGAATTGTTTTAATAAATCTATATAACCTCCCTTGCTTCCACAATAATATCCAGAACCCACCACATTATACACACCACTCTGCTGGACCGGTTGTGCAGTATTCAAGCGATATTAACGAAACTCTCATTAAAGTTATCTGGTAAAACTCCACTGCTTTGTGGGCACTCTCATTTACCTTACGATTTTAATTTATGATGGTCCACCTCATCCTCGAAGAGTTTGTCAAGCCTTTAATAAGCTTATCAATATGGGCTGTCTTTTTTTTTTATCTCACTGCCTTTCTATATTCATGCCCAAGGGCATTTCGCTGCTAAGTGAAAATTTGAGTTGGATCTTTTTATCAGATCTGCCTTATTTTCCCGGCTGAGGGAAGCACGTGAAACGGAAAAAGAGGGAATACCAGCTATCAATAATAAGGGAAATGGAAGAAAATAGACAGAATAACAGAACAAAAGAGTTTTTTAGCGAAATCTCAAAACAGAAAGCAGGATACCAACCCAGAGAAGAAAATTTTGTTACAAAAAATAATGGAGAACTCATAACCAACGAAAAGGAGATTCTAAATACCTGGAAGAAATACTTCTGTGAACTGCTCAATGATGAGGAAAATACAAATACGCCACCAACAAATATACCAACGGCCGAAATAGAAATACGGCCACCGTCGTACGAAGAAACAGTGAAGACAATAAAGAAATTGAAAAATAACAAAGCTTCAGGCAGCGACGGCATACCTGCCGAATGCATAAAATCTGGCGGAGAAATGCTCCACAAGGCCATACATAAGCTTATACAAATCATCACAAGGAAGGGGTAATCGTCCCTATACATAAAAAAGGAGACAAAAAGAAATGCACAAACTATCGTGGAATAACTCTTCTGAATACATGCTATAAGATACTCTCCAATATCCTGCTGGAGAGAATGAGACCATATACCGAAGAGATTGTTGTGGACTACCAATGTGGTTTTAGATCAAATAGGTCCACCCTAGATCAGATTTGTACCATTAGACAAATAATGAAGAAATGCTGGGAATTCGACAGAGAACTCCACCAAATGTTTATTGACTTCAAACAGGCATTCGACAGAGGATGTAGATCAAAGTTGTGGCAAGCAATGCAAGAACTTGGATTCCCAAAAAAACTTGTATCGCTGACAAAAGTATGTATGGAGGATACGCGATGTAAAGTAAGAGTGGGACAGAGTCTTTCCGACTCCTTCAGTATCAATAATGGTCTCAAGCAAGGTGACGCCCTCTCGCCTCAACTCTTTAACATAGCATTGGAATATGTAATTAGGAACTTTAAAATCGTGAAGCCAACTACTATCTTTCATCAAGGGGGACTCAAAGTGCTCCTGGCTTTTGCAGACGATGTCGATGTGATTGGTAATAGCAGGATCAACCTCAAAGACTCATTCATAAAGTTCGAAAAGGAAGCAGAAAGGATAGGCCTCAAAATTCCGCATATTTCGGATATTGTGAATGGGGGTATGAGAAATCTTGGTTTTATCACTAGGAATAGTGCCCATCTATCACCTCACTGCTTCAAGGTATTATACTGCTCCGTAGTTCGCTCGTCACTAGAGTATGTTTCAATTGTTTGGGCTCCATACTATTCTTGTCATATAGAGAGTCTTGAAGCTGTACAGAAGACATTTCTGAGAGGTCTTGCTTATCGGGCCAATATGTATAAAATCCTAAATGGCTTGTACTTTTGTCCTACAATTTTGCATGCTATAAGATTTAACACTTATCATAGAAGAGTGGACTTCCCTTTGTTTCACATTCCTTTCCACTCAGCTAACTACGGATTTTATGCTCCTCTTACTAGAACTTTGCGATTGATTTGGACCCATTTGCCAGCAACTTTCGTTCTTTTAAAGCCAAAGTCAAACTGTTAAAGCTATGAGTATATTTTTTATGTAAGTGTTATTAGATCTTTTCATTTTTTGTATTTACTATTATTTTTATTGTATATTTTTGATATATTTTTTTATTACCTTTGTAAAATGGCTTAATGAATAAATAAATAAAATAAACGACGACAAGACCAAGTACCTCAGTAGAAATAATCGGAACCGAGATAGAGTAGAACAAAACTTCTCTATCGGAGACTACAACTTTGAGCGGACAAGACAATTTAAATATCTGGGTACAAGTATTAGTGAAAACAACGACATCACAGAAGAGATAAATAACAGGATACAGGCTGCAAACAGATGCCTTTTTGCTCTTCAAAACCTAATAAAATCTAGAATACTTACCAGGAAAACTAAGCTGAACATATACAAAACAATTATTATAAGGCCTGTCGTAATATATGGATGTGAGACCTGGACACTAACGGTTGCAAGCGAGGAACGACTTAAGGTATTTGAAAGGAAAGTGCTAAGAAAAATATTTGGACCAACTAGAGACGAAAATACAGGGCAATATAGAATAAAAACCAACCAAGAATTCAAAGAACTCCACACTGATACCAGCATAATAAACGAAATAAAGGCCAGGAGACTACAGTGGGCAGGACACGTTAAAAGAATGCCAGATGATAGAATGGTAAAACTGGTGTGGGAGGAGGTTCCAGGGGGAAAACGTCCATTAGACCGGCCCCGCCTCAGGTGGAGAGGTAATATTAAAAATGACCTAAAAGCCATGAAAATCGAAGATGGCCTCGATCGGATGCTTGATAGAGAAGGATGAAGACGTGTGGTCTCCATTCTTCCATGTGTGGTCGGCAAAAACCCACCCAGGGTTGTGAAGCCACATATGATGATGACGATGAGGGAAACATCAGCTATAAAGTCCAACGATATATTTGTCGTTTTGATGCAATCATTTAACTTTCGCATTTGTCATATTGGTCTACACACTCTTCTAGATTCTGATGTATCCCAAGACTGTTGAAAATCTTTTATAATCACGATCTGCGCTAAGTGATCTGACAAATTAACGTCTTCACTTACTACTTCGACACAGTTCTTGCCCCTTGTTTCGGACAAAAACAACTGTTTAAAGCCAGACAAAATTTGCATCCTCTTGATAATTGGATCCCAAGTGTATGTTAAAATCTCCAGCTAAAATGATATATACGACATATTTCCAAATATTTTTCAACAGATCCATTCTTCATATTACTAATAGCTTCAGCCTCCATCTGTGAGTTCAAGAAAACTGCTTTTCCACCCCTTATGAAAGTTTTTTTTTTGCTAAACTATAATTATCCATACATACTCCCTCGATCTCTGATTTTCACTAAGATATACTGTTTTGGTTAAGAATTACTTCAAGTTAATTTCTCTTATTACTTAAAGGAGCTGAGTTGTATTGGATGAGTCTTAATGTAACCTTGTCCTCTGCCCCTGTTAAACTTGAGGCTTTATTCTTGGACGGTTCTGTAAGTTCATGAAACCATGAAATCTCTGACCAAAAACCACAAGCATCAATTTAAGTCCCAATTGTTATCGGCAAGAACATTCTTGTTGATTTTTCTTTTCATTTTATCAGAGATACCATGTTTATTTGGAGCCACTGTATTTGATGTACTGTAGAATATGTACAGGCTTTGCATCTGAGTCGAAACCGGACACAAACAAACACGTAATATTTTCGGAACTTGATGCACTTGAGCAGTAGCCTTTAATATCCGAGTTATCTAAACTAAGCCGACTTTGCCTTTGTTGCTGCAGTCTAAGGTCACTAGAAGAAGAAGAAGATGAAGAAGAATAAGAATCCTCTGCTATCTCCTCCACGCCCACTACCACAGAAGAAATTTCGAGTCGACGCGTCGAGAATAGAGCCAAAAAGGGAAAATATCTTGTTTACGTTCTTTTCTGTTGGTGCATTTTACACTGTTTTGCAGTGCTTCCTATAGGAACTCCTCTTTTCGTCTGCACAACTTTCAATTTTCCATTAGATGTTTTTTATTTCCACTTATTCCTTAATATTTCTTCTTAAGAATATCACTCTCCTGTTTCTGCTGAGCCACTAGCCTCACACTCGTTACTTATGGTAGACTCCTTTATGACTGCTTGTATCAAGCAGGATGGATGAAAATAATTTGGTTTATCATTTTTATCTTGTTATGTAGGCACGCTACTGCTTATATAATGCAAATGAAACAAATTCATCCTGTAATACTAACAACATGTCTATCTAGATCAAAAATCTTCCGATTGCTTGTCTAACCTCGGTCTTGAAACATTGTATGTCTATTGTGTTTTATTTTTTCTGTTGCGAAAAGTGGTCGTTTTAAGGATTCTTGCCGCAGAATCGTGACCTATGACTTCCCGCACGGTTCAGCTTTCTTACTACGAACAATGGACGTCACGCGAATTGTTCAAACTGCAAAAACTGAAATACTCGAGAGCTTTAGAATAAACCACGCACGTTGTATTGTGTACCTTTTAAAAAAACTCAAACAATGCTGTAAGGAAACAAGGAAATTGGTGTGCTATATAATGGTAGTTTATGATCAGAACTCACAGAATATCTAGCTAAGCTAACACGATGGATGCACAATATATCACAATGTGGATTCAATCACGTAATTTTGACCAATGATATATCCACCTCTGAATAGTATAAGCCAATGTAAATGTGGCATAAGGAGTATTTTTTTTTACTCTCGGTCAAATCGATCAATATGCAAAAGACCTTTTTGGAATTTTAACCGGGCTAAATGTGCAAATAGTTTATAATAATTAAGCCGATTAAATATAATAATATTTTAAATCTAGCAGACATAATTTCGATGCCCAAAATAATATCCAAAATATATAATAATAATAATAAATACGATCCTTGAGGGATTTCGCAGATAATGATTTTTTGAGAAGAGGTCACATTATTTACCCAATTTAACAAAGCAATATAATATGTTACTATCTAGTTTACATTCCGGATCTTTTTTACTCCTTAACACATCACGTGTTTAACTATACTCGTGTATATTTGGGCAATTTTGCAGTTTTGATATAGTTTTCCTACAGAACTGAATTTGACGTTCCAATAACAAGTTTTCCAACTTTTTCCAAACCTTCGATCTAGGTTTACAAGTCTATTTCAATCGATTTAAGACACCCTTATTTATAATTATGTATTCCGTGTCGTTTATTTTTTCTGAAACTCTTTTCTAATAAGGGTTTTCATCCTCTGCTAAAACTATTAGGTCATCTTCAAAATATAGGCTATAGAGTATATAGCTCCATGTTTCATCATCTATGTAGGGCCCTATCTAAACCAGATTTACACATACTAGGTTTATTGAATTATAAAAATCCCGATCCATAGCTCTCTAATTTAATTAAGACCCTTCGAAAATCCCCAAATGGCACCGTGTATGTAATATATTCAGGCGTTGTCCTTCGCTTTGCATTTTAGATGGGCTAATTTTAATATGAGGTTTAGGTTCCCTACAACGAATCTAATATTGATTTTGGTAGATCCAAGTTTCATCTAGTTGCACTGAAACTCTCCCAAAAATGCAAATTTGTTAAAAATTAATAATTGAAGTAAAAAAATTAAGAATTATTCAACTAAAAACCATATAAAAAATAGAGAGGCACTCGTAAGCACAAATAAGAAGAAAAAAATTGTACAAAACTATAAAAGGTCTGATACTTCTATTTTATTTGTAGTGATACAAAGTTACCAAATGTGCAGCACACTCACAGAAATTACGTTGTTAATACGTACCTATTGTTGGGGAAACACCCCAACAAGTGTATTAAATTGTCATTTTTTACCGTATAGTTTGGTGATAACACCCTGTATGTATGGAGTATGAATGAGCCATCATTGATCCACGAATATATTTATTTAACACCAGGTAAACAGAAATTTGTGCATTTAAATCAGCATATGTCAGTTCTTCATTACCCCTTAGTCCAAACCTGGATGGTCGATTCCATTATATAAAGCTAAATGTCATTCCGTCACTTCAATCGTGTGTAATCGTTTTCAATTTAATATATCCGTGTCTCCGTCAGTGTTCAGTAAACAGCAGTGTGTCAAAGAAGGAAAGAAGATGTTTTCATCCTCTCAAAAAAAAAACGACGCTTAGCTTTCCCGCGTTATTGTCCCTCCCGAGCTCGTAAGAAAGATCATATTATTTCAGTGCAGTTTAGAATCTCACTCGAGCAACAGCTAAACGTTGTTGCTTGTTCCTTTTCGCGCCAAAGGTCATCCCTTTAGACATTTTCCTAGTTTGTTTGCACAGATATTAAAGAATATCTGGTGCACCTCAGTTATCTTTGTCCAAGATTGGATGAAGAACTCTTTTAGGGCATTTTTGCAGTAGTTAAGTGAAGAAAAAGATAGCGTCCCCTTTGGAAATTGAACGTAAGATGGCGGATTGACATTCCTGGTCGAATATTTCCTGCAATCAAGGCAAAAACAAAAATTAAGTTGGAAAGTAACTAAGTAAAATCTCTCCCCGTTGAAGACAGGTAAAGCAGAGTCAAGGTGTAAAGGTAGGATGTGTGAACGTTGCTAAGCTGGAGAACTATAGTATTAAAATAAGAAAGATAGAAAACTCAGTTTTAAATCAAACAATCAAGACTTATTAGTAGAGATTCCTAATTTTAAGAAACTTTTTGTATATTGATTTTCTATGTGTGAATGAACGAATGCTTGAAATTAGTCTAAGAATTGTATATGTATATTTCTATTTTTCGTATCAAATGCAAGTGCATAATTATATTATTAAAGGATTTAATAACTAGCATATCTACCTGGTTTCAATTCACATAATTTATGTTTAAAACCCCACCACCCTATTCTAATACAGTCCACTACTTTAATTGCTTGTAGTTAATTATACCGTTAATTGCTACCCTCACCTTTGTGGTCAAAATAAGTTAAGAAAATTAATTTGTTTGTAACGACTACCTATGTTACATCAATAATGAGCGATTCTGTGATTCATATCCGAAATGGCATACAATTTTAGATCAAATAAGCAATGACTGTAGGTATATTGTACTGATGTGTGGGCAACAAAATGTAAATTTCCATTCGCACAGTCCGTATTGGTTGCGTTTATGGGTTTTTCTCTTATTGTCGTGGAACTGTAACCCGAGACAGGGTCAAATATAATCCGGTTACTTATAGCGAAACACGGATCACGACTTGCGAATGACTCACAAGTGGTTTCGACCATTTTTAAAAATCATACTTGATATTTGCTTCGGAATAATATAAATGCTGCCTTTAGGATAAATGTCGAGTTGAGGTAATATCTATAAATTCCATAGACCTCGATGTGTATTCGCTGGTGCTTTAAGCACCATTTCATAAAATATTTCTAATTAACTATAAACATAAGCATGAGTTACGATATTTATAGGCGATTTACTGTATATAGAATAATTCCAGTGGTTTTCGTAGATATAAAAACAACGATTATGGTTGAATTTGACATTAATTCAAATACGACCGTATGCTTTGTTGCGTTTTGTTTTGTGAAATTTAATTGGTACTTCAACTGTTCAGGAAGCAAACATTCTTGCAAATAATATCTCATAGGAACCGCACTGTATTATTAAGTTTAAATACCAATTTGGCACCAACGTTGCAATTATTGTACCCGAGAATGATTTCCAGTATTACAAGTTTGCATTCATTTCAGCGCTATGTGGTAAAAAATCTGATAGGATAATACCTTAGTGGTTGAATCAGTACAATTATTTTCAACCGAATACAGAACGTATTTCAAAAACAATTACTTTTCAAAAATCAGGAGGAGTTCGAAACATGAGAATATTCAAGTGGTTGCTCACAGGCATCCTTTTGCCCTGTAGAGTAATATTTCAAACCATTTTTACACAATTACCATGATCTCATCTTCAGATGACTAGAGTCTGAAAGATGGCAATATATTATTATAAAGAGACTTTCCGAATACTATTTTATATGACTTAAGAAGAGCACTCAAGTTGGCAAGACTGAAATTGATAAACGATCAAAAATAACCATCAACAAGCGATTTCTTGCAGCTCAAGGAACTTAAGCGCAATATAAGAAAATAATATTTAATAAGTACTTGGTAATTATTAGCATTACGGTAACTCTAAGCCAAATGACGGGGTGGTATTGTTTTTAGAAGCTTACATTTGTGTGCCAGTCAGTCCTCTGAAACAGAACAATAATTGGTGAAAATCGAACAAGAACCATTATGGTGGAAATTGTTAATTAATGTATACAGCTAGAACGGAAGCTACTTAACCCTACTCGTACCAAAATGTTTTTAAAATTTTGGTTCCCAGAACAAGATCAAAATTAACTCAGACGTAAACATTTTTTACTCGATGATTGTCAGTACAAAAGTCGTTCTGCTAAGATGATTACCGGTGAAAAGATTATCAGTGATTGTACTTATACCAGTGGCTTGCTAAAGTTTTTACAGCTCCAGGACTTTGCTTCTTTTCTGCTACCTAATTCAATTCTCCTAAATATATTTCGAACTACTGCAATAGAAATATTCTGCGCCATAAAGGGCCTTAATACAATATTTCCCTGATTTACTTCGAATACTAACTTTGAATGAGCGATGACCTCAGAAAATTACCCACTGTTCATCAGTACTCGGAAAAGCTGAAGGCTTGTAAGATTATCTGCGATTCTTGGCATATATGCCGGTAATCCTACGGACCGTATCATGCTTATCTTGCTTCTTTCTCTCAGCTTTTGTAGATAGATCGTCAACACAAAGGTGATGTGGAAGTCCAGAACATGGAACCTGTTTCTGGCCATATTGGCCTCATTAGTAGGCCTGATGAAACCATTGCCTGTAGTTAATCTCATACACTTCCTCCTGATTCCCGAAATCCAGCGGAAGGATAAGAATTCCTAGGAAGGCAAGCATTTCTGTAGGGTGCACCTCAATCCACGACTCCATCTTGCCTTCATGGCTTTCATTGAAAGTCTTTATGAAATCATCAGTCTTTTTATTTGTGTATTTTATAATGATACCTAAGTCTTTAGAAATTAACACCTTGAAGCGGTCAATAATAGAATTCACATCCTTACTGTTAACTGGATCTGTACAGGGTGTCCCAAATTCGAGCCTCATCATTGGGATCTCGGAAACTAGAAGAGATACGAGGTCGGTTAAATGGAGGCAAAGTTGCGCGATTTGAAGCTGATCAAAATGCCACTTTAAAAGCTTAAAAATTCCGAACACTTCCGAAGATTTTTGAAAAAACCGAATATTCGCGATTTCATTTTTATTTTTTTCTGACTTTATTTGAATAGATATAACAAAAAAAATTTGACATTCTCATTGTTACTTTTCCTTTTCTACAAGGTGGTGTTATTAGATTTTCAAACCGACGTTTCGTCTTTGAGCTGCCATCATCAACTTTGTTTTTTTAAATACGGCCCTGGATTTTTTATTACGGACTTTAAGAGCTTCTAAGGTCCTAGAATCAAAAAATTCATATTAATGGCATTTTTCATAAGAACTCATGTGTTAGAGAGAGATAGAAAACAGGTTTTTGGAAAGATCTTACCAAGAAATCATTAAAATGATTTTTTTCCAAAAAAGTATGCGATACAACAATGAGAATGTGATTTATTAT